>JAEQBH010008824.1:0-151053 GCA_016808115.1 Tetrastigma voinierianum
CATTTTCTTTCCTATTCTCTCCCTTTCTCTTCCAAATGGTTCCTATAAGGATGACAACTCGAGGATGGTTAGCTGCACTCTTCCTCCTTGAAGAGCAAGCATCGGACTTTGGATTTGGAGGTAAACCGACGGTCCTCTCTGCTTTTAACGTAGGGCATTTATTTTCATTTATAGTTCCTATCCTTCACTTCTAGGTTTAAATCTCCTAGATACATCTTGATTGACCGCAAGATTTGGCAATCTTTAGGGTTCATCGATGCTTATTGTTAGATTCAGTGGATATTCATTAGTTTCCTTCTATTTGTTACTGTAGCATGAGTCCAGGAGGTAGTTTCTCACTGCCCGGGGACCATGAATGTTCTGTTAAACCCAAGTTCCCACTGCTTTTCATGTATGCATTTCTAAGGGCATTTGTGCTCCTGCCATCAATCGTAGTTAAAATCTCCTGTGCACGCTTCTCTAATGTGTATTTGGCAAGCTGGGTTCGCGATACCTCACCAGATCCAATCGATGCCCGCTAGTCGTCTCCATTAGTTATTGTAGGGTAGGTTTTTAAGATATGTTTTAACTGTTAGGGACATTTATGCCTAATCAAATGCCATCTTTCACAAGGAAAACTCTTAGGGTTTAGGTTTTAAAGCCAAATGAAGATCCTGCTCGAAATGACTATATGTCATCCCTCCCCAAATCGCGAGGAAAAAGACCTGAGACATGTAATGCCTTTTAAACCCCAAACCAGTGGGGCCCTGACATCAAGGGGTTTATTTTATACTTTTTCACCTTTATTTTCAGTTTGCAAACCATCAACTCCCTCTGTTACCTGAACTCAAAATCCAAATTGAAATTCACCATTTTCAACCTCACTCAGGAATCATTTGTATCGAAGAAACCCATCCCCGTGTTCGACCCTAGAACTAATTATACCGCAAAGAGGCTTTGCTACGACAAAGAGGGAGAACTCTGAGATACAAATTTTGTTGATTTCTGATCACCCCATCGTGGCAATCGAATCAAACGGCGTTGTCACGGATGGCGCCTAGCCAAGCAGTTGGTATCATAAACACTTGCAGATCCTCATCACAAGTACTGGTGAATTCCTTTTATATTTTACTGTCATTTTTTTTTAGTGTCAAAAAAAAAAACAAAACAAAACAAAACAAAACAAATTGTTGTAGGATTGTTTTTACAAGAGGCTTGTAAGGTCTGCTTTTGCCACAGAATCCATGTTTCAAGGGCTGAACATCAATTCAATGGAAAGAGGAGAGCAATACGTTGAGTATTCGCAGAGAGAAACCCTAGGGCATACATGTCCATGAGGGATTACAGGAGCCTTCCTTGGCATAATCAGCAACCCTTGGGGAGGAATCCTAATACATATAGGTCCATGAAGGACTATAGAAACCAATGGATGAGTGCACCCTCCTACATTGTGCCTCCACAGTATGCACCTCCTCCACATCCACAATATGCCTCGTTCGTGGGCCTCAACCACCACAACAATCTCCCTGCGCCTGAGCAAGCAATTCTAGACCTTACCAAGCTAGTGGGTGACTGGTGGAAGAGCGTAAGACATTCAATGCCAAAATAAGCCAAAGAATTCATACTGTGGAGAACTCCCTGGACCATAAATTAAATGGGCTTCAAAGTGGAATTGATCATAAAATTGACAACTTGCAGACATCAATTTCAAGGCTTGCCCAGCAACATGTTCATCAAGAGGAGGAGGAGCGTATTTTGGGTGAACCGGCTCAAATGCAACCTCAGGGGGAATTGATGCAAGAACCATTAGAGGTTCCCGAGAATCCACTAAAGAAGTGCTAGGAGGCAGAGGGAAGGGAGCAGTAAGAGCACCAGTGCTTACCCTTCACCCAATCCCTATAAATTTGGATTCATGCCAATGCTCCAACCCAAAAACAATTGACCGCTACCAACATCCCGCCTACACCGCACCACATGCAACCCCCGAAGCACCCACCACTCAAGGCCACCAGACTCTCGCTCAAAACTCAAGAAATAGGTGGCCACCAGCGAGCTTTGCCACTACATCAAAGACACAAGCAACCGCTTCACTGCATGGCACGCCGGGTTGGTTCTGTGTCGTTCGATGGGAGCACCCACTTAAGATTTAAGCTCCACCAATTTAGCCTTCAAACGCTTATGAATATTTGGGGAGCACGTTTCCCCACTTTTGATTTTCATCTTTTATTTTATCTTGTTTTATTTTATTTTATTTTGATTTCTTTAATGTTCTTTTTAGATTTCTTCTAATTTTTAGCTAATCTTTTGTTTCCAATTTATTTTTCTCACTTTTCTTATAATTCTTCCTTAACTTTTTCTCGTGTTTATTTCTTTTGCAGGTCCGTAATTAAATTTTCGTATCTCGTGAATTTTCGTAGGTACTGTTCATCTTTTGTTTTTTATGATATATTTTATTATTATTATTATTATTATTTTATATATATATATATATATATATATATATATATATATATATATATATATATATATATATATATATATATATATATATATATATATATATATAATTTTAGTACTGAAAAATTTCGTATCTATGACCTGCAAAGCCGCACTTTCACAACCTGCATCACCTCCATTTTGTTTCGCTCATAACTTTTTCATCCAAACTCCGTTTTAGGTGTTTTTGGTACCGTTGGAAAGCTTAGAGAGTGTAGAATCCAAATATAGTCAGAAAGAACACTTTTGAAATTATTATGAAGGTGTAATTTCAAAATGCTCCAACTTGTACTTTTTTCCTCTCTTTTCTTCTCCTAACTTGTTTATTCAAGCCCAAACTAAATTTAATAGCATGATGGAAGCTTGTGAAGTCTCCTATCCAAAAAACGATCACATCTCATCAGTGAGGCATCTTTCCTTCTCTAACTTTCCAATCCGAGCCCCATTGCGGATAATGTGATTATTGAGGGAAAGTAGCTTAAGGAAGTGGATTTACTTGTTTTTATTTTTGAGCAAGCCCATTTTGTGATGTCTGGCTTGCCGGTTGTTCTTTTTGTGAAGCTGTTATACTATATAGCTTTTTTTTTTCAAAAATAATACCCATTTTCATTTTTTTTGTGGTTATGCCTAACCTGCAAGTTGGAAAATTGAAACTTTGTCCAATTCTATTGATGATAGATTGGTTCCCATGCCCGCCGAGTGGATAATAAGTTGAACTCTTGTCAGCACCATTTTTTCTTCCACCTTTATTAACCATACTATGCACATTAGGTTTCAACAATAGGTCAAAACTCCGCTACTCCTAAGCCTTGCAATAACCTACCATAGTTTCGTTTGACCACCTTTTAATAGGATAAGGACCCCCATGAATAGAAGGCCAATGTGTCTTCCAAAATAAAAAGAAGAGAAAAAGAAAAGAAAAGAAAAGAAGAAAATGCAACGTCAGCTTTGAAACCCAAGCAACGGTCTAAGGGGTATATGGCGAAGTTCCCTTTAAAGCCTCAGGCCTTTTAAACCAACTCGGTCAGGAGTCACCGACTTCTAGTGCTCGCTACATGGGTGGATGGGTGGAGTTTAGCAAGTCAGAAAATGGAGTTTCGAATTCATCTCGAGTCCAGAAACTTAAAGAGTTAATGGTCGGAAGATCCTATGACTTCGTGCCCTAAGCCCACTAGTTGGGAGTCATCGGTGGATCCCCATTACATGGACTTTGGTGAGTCATCTCTCCGCATTGCCCTGCCAAATTATGTAAAAAGAGTTGTGGAATAAGAGTGGGTCCCGATCTATTCGTTGTTAGTATGCTAGGTCAGGCAATAGCTTTGTTGTGGGGAGAAAGTGTGCTTTAAGGGGCCATTGTTGAGGACTGATCAAACAAACACTTTAGATTTTGGTGGAAGTTCCCGCTGAGTCATCGAAAGGAAGCTCTTGATACTCCATTGTATGGCATTCATTCTCTCGAGGTAGTTATTAGGCGGGGTTTCTCGTAATTTTCACTGAGGGTTAGGCATTACTTCACAACCTTTTGAATTGCAACCTTGTAACATAATTTTGTTATAGTTTTATATGTTTTCTTATTTTCTTCTTACTAAGGGACTACTAATGTCGGTTGGGGTGATTAGTGCCCAAAAGTGCTATTTTGAACCCTATTTATTATAGGTTTCAGTGCTTTTGTATAACAATCATTCTAATTAACCCAATTGACATGTTCGGTCCCTCATTGTACCACTGAATTTATTTTTGTGGAAAATTTTGCGCTTTACTTAGCTAATTATGCCAAAATTGTTGAGTCGATCCAAGCACGAAGAATTCAAGTCAAACTCAAGATTGCGCATCAAAAGCACCGTGAGGAAAGAATAGCGTAAAACAAAAAGAAAATGGAGCATTACGAATGCTTTTCCGCAAAGCATCGCAGATCTCGCGAGCACCGGCATCTCGGCGAGCACCGCATCCCGCGAGCACCGCTCATTCAACAAACGTTTCACCGCGCCGCTCTTTGTTACATTTTTTGTTTCTTCCGATATTATCCCTTGTAATACCATCCGATCTTGGTTTCTTTCAGACTCTCCTCACCGAGCATATAAGCCCCGCCTCCAGAAAGTTCCTGGGTATCACTAATTGAATAGAGAGAAATGCGCGGCGCTCACGTTTCCTCTTTCATTTTCTTCCTTTCTCCTTTCTACAGTGCCACAAACACTCCTTCCGAGGATGACAACTCGAGGATGGTTGGCTAGACCTCTCCTCCTTGAAGAGGAAGGCTACTGGACTTTGGATTTGAGGTAAACTGACGTCCTCTCTCGTTTTTAACAGAGGATTTGATTTCACTACAGCCCTACTCACCCCATTTAAACCCGATAAATAACTGATCAACCAAAGATTTATATCTCAAACTCATCGATCTATTGCTGATCAAGATATTCATTAGTTGTCTTCATTTGCTATTGTAAGACATCCGTAGAGGTAGGTTTTCAACGTCTGGGACCATGAATGTTCGTTAAATGCAAGTTCATCGTTTTTCATGTATGATTTAAGGGTATTTCAGTTCTCGCTTCTCACCTAGTTAAAATCTCTAGGCATGCTCTTTTCCTCCTTTAATGTGTATTTATAAGCTGGGTTCAAGTGATACCACTAGATCCACCGATGCCCAGTTAGTTGTCTCCTATTAGTTATTGTAGGGTAGGTTTTTGAGATATGTTTTAACTGTCAAGGACATTTATGCCTAATCAAATGCCATCTTTCACAAGGAAAACTCTTAGGGTTTAGGTTTTAAAGCCAAATGAAGATCCGGTTCGGGAAATGACTATATGTCATCCTCCCCAACGCGAGGAAAAAGACCCGAGGACATGTAAGTTGCCTTAAAACCCTAAACCAGTGGCCCGACACTTGAAGGGGTTCTATTTTACTTTTTTTTTTCACCTTATTTTCAGTTTGCAAACCATCAACTCCCCCCGTTTTTTACCTAAACTGAAAAATCCAAATTGAAATTCACCCATTTTGAACTCATCAGAAATCATTTGTATGAAGAAAACTCATCCCCGTGTTCTCGACCCTAGAATCTCATATCGCAAAGAGTTTTGCTACGTACAAAGGGAGGAATTTAGGATACAAATTTTGTTGATTTTGGATCACCCTACTGTGGCACGAATCACCAGCTACCACATTCTCAACTCCCTTCTTATCCTTAATGGTCAGGTTAAATTCTTGACAGAGTAGGATCCACCTAGTCAAACAAGGCTTAGTATCCTGCTTAGAGAGCAAGTACTTCAGTGCTACATGATCAGTGAAAATGCTTACAAGAGACCCTAAGATGTAAGACCTGAACTTTTCTAAGGCAAAGACTACAACTAAGAACTCTTTTCAGAGTTGCGCACTGGATTGAGCGGAATCTGTAGTCTTGCCGCATAATAGATCACAAATGCTTTTTTTATCTTCCATTTTCCCTAAGACGACCCTTATGGCATAACCAGCTAGCGCCACACCATGATCTCGCAGAAAGGTCCCACTAGAGATCGCATGATAGGAGGTGACACTAACATAGTTTTCTGGCTATCAAAGGTTGTCGCCCACATGCCTGGTGGACCATTCAAAATGACATCCTCGGGCGAGCAAATTGCACAAAGGATTCAAGCAGAACTAAAATCTCTTATGAATCTCCTATAAAACTTCTACATGACCTAAGAATGACCGTATACCCTGACGACACTTAGGGGTGGGTGTTGGAGATCAACTCAACTTTTGCTTTATCTACCTCTATTCCTTCTCCTCGATACTACGTGTCCTAACACAACCCTCAGGTCACCATGAAGTGACACTTCTCCAATCTCAAAGACTAAATTCTTCTCCGACACCTTTCCAATACTCTCCTTAAATTCCCTCCAAACATCCTCATATGAATCTCCAAAAAAGAGAGAAATCGGCCCACATGAAAATCTCCAAGACGTGTTCTATCATATCACTAAATCCTCATCATGCACCTTTGAAGGTTCCCCGGCGACATATTAACCGTGTGTGGCATTTTCCTAAAGGCAAATGTGCCAAAAGGAAGGTGAACGTGGTTTTCGATCTCTGTGGCTATCTCAATTTGATCGCACTTCTGAGTACCCATTTAGAAAACAATAGAATTCATGCCCTGCAACTCTCTCCAACATTTGATCCACAAAAGATAGAGGCAATGATCTTTCCTAGTGCCAACATTAAGTTTCCTATAGTCTATGCACACCCTCCAACCTGTGGTGACCCGAGTGGGAATTAGCTCATTGTGTTCATTTGCTACCACAGTGACCCCAGGTTTCTTAGGAACTACTTGGGTTGGACTGACCCACTTGCTATCTGAGATGGGGTAAATAACACCTACATCCATCAATTTTAAGACCTCTTTCTTGACAACTTCTTTCATGATCGGTTCGCTCATCGTTGTTGTTATCTAGAGTGGCTTCACATCTCTCTTCCAAGTGAACCCGTGAGTGCAAAATCAAGGGGCTAATTTTTAATATATGCAATTGTCCATCCTTATAGTGCTTTACGTGGGTTCTCAATATCTCCAAAAGTTTATTCTCTTTAACTTGTTCTGCAAAGATGAGGATATATCACTCGTGAGTTTCTTATACCCTCAGGAATGCATACTTGAGATGCGACGGTAAGGGTTTCAATTCAAGCTTAGGTGGTTTCCCTTCCGAGGAGAATACTCTGTCCTCAATTGGTGGCAATTTTTCAAATCTAGGCGCCCACCCATTTTCTTCCATTACCTCACTATGTTCAATTATGGAGTGCAGAAAATCCAATTCAGATGTGGTTACCTCCTCAACACAACTTGGGTTTACTAGACAAGACTTGAGAGGGTCATCATATGAAACATGGTCTACATAGTTCTGCACAACAGATTCTATCGTATTTACCTCACAGACGTCCTCATCATCCCCTATCTCCTTGATAACATTGAAGATATTCAAATTAACAGTCATGTTACCAAAAGATAACGTCATTATCCTCCTCACAAAGGTATGATGGTAAAGGGCAAGTGGGCCAAGAATGGCCTACCAAGAATCATCAGAACCGAGTCCCTGATTCACCACAAAGCTGAGTATCAAGAACAACAAAGTCCACGTGAAAGCAGAACTAGTCTACTTTGCACCAATACATCCTTCACTATCCCTCCAGGAATTTTCACACTACTACCGCCAGTCGAAGGCGATATTAGCCTGCTCTCAACTCTCCCAACCTCAGCCCAACATATACCCCAGTATGGCAACAAATTAACACTTGCTCCCAAGTCCAAGTAGAAGATGTCTCACTTCGAATTTCCCACCACTCATGGAAATAATTGTGGGCTTCCCCTGGTCTTTAATATTGGGGGCGTTGTTCCTAATCAAAGAGGTGGACTGTTCAGTCATGAATGCATACTTGTTGACACCTAACTTTCTTTTCACAGTGCACAAGTCTTTCAAAAACTTAGCATATGACGGAATTTGCTTAATGGCATCCAACAAGGGGGTGTTTACCTTACCTGTTTGAACAAATCATAGATTTCAGAGTGATTGTTCACTTTCTTAGGGGCTCTCAACCTATGAGGGTATGGAGCAGGAGGGACATGGGAAGTATTATCTTTTTCTGGCTCAACATCAACAACATCTGTTCTAGGAACATGAGGCTTTTCAGACACTTCATCATCCCTTAGTGGTTCATTTTGCACATCTTTTGTTGTTTCTTTGGACAATTCTTTGGGCTGAATGATTTTATCAATTGTTTTTCCACTTCGGAGAGTGATGACAGCCTTGCAATGTTCAAAGGTTACATCGTTTAGACTTGAGATTCCAACACTATTTTGACCTTGAGGATTTTGGATGGTCTGAGAAGGGAGTTTCCCTTTTTCTTGCTAGAAATTGCCCATAGAAGAGGTTAACTTAGTGATTTGGGATCTCACATCATTTAAGGCAGTTCGAAATTCAGTGTTAGTAGATTGTTGAGCCTGAACAAACTGTGTCACAATGTCCTCCAGACTTTTCTTATGTGGAGGTTGGTAAAGTCAAGGATTTTGACTCTCTTGGAGATGAGGGGTGAAACCTTGTTGATTCGCAAGAAATCCTTGAGGACCTTGATTTTGGAATTGAGGGGCTTGATTTTAAAAGCCTTGGTTTTGGAAGTTCTAGCCTTGGTTATTTGGCAAATGGTTTTGGCCTCCCTCATTCTTCCAACTAAAATTCAGGTGCTTACCCCACCCCTGGGATTATGTTTCGCAGTATGAGAATTAAAGGGCTCGTATCACTACATAATAGTCATTTCATTCGATTGCTCCTTAATCCTCTCGAGGAAGGTTGTATAAAGTTAATGGTTGAATGAGTGGGTCATCGCAAATGATGCATGACCTCCACTGCATCCCATAGGCACCGGCTGGTACTGGTACAACGCCACCTCATTCACTTTTTTTCAATCACGCCTCTAACTTCCTAGTTAAATTAGCTATTCACTGTTGTGTCATCATTCTTAAGTGATGATTCCTCCTCTTGTAGGTGTACTATGCACTTTAGCAGTATCTAGGGAGGTATTAGTCTCCGTAAGTTCGAGCATTCGTTATTGTATCAAAAATTACAACTTCCTATTGCTTCTCATAGAACTCCCCCGCACACATCATTTGATGTTTTTACTCATATTCGTGACACCCGGGTGAAAATATGAAACAATTTATCCAACATCTAAACCATGGTGAGGGAGAGCGTGGAGGAGGTCCCTATATCTTCCCACAATAGCAAAAGGTTCAACTGCTTTCTCATGTTTTGGTCAGATACTTCCAAGAGCATTAGTACGGAGGAGGGAAGAATTTGTCTCAAATTCATTCGCATGTCTTCCCAAGTAAAAATTGAATTGGGAGCAAGAGAGTGAAACCATATTTTGGCATTTTCCTTCAGAAAGAATAGGAATAGAACCATACAACTTATATGGAGAGGCGATCCTATAGAAAGGAAAGCACTGCAAAAGTCCTCAAAATCTCTCATGAATGAGTAGGGGTTCTCATAATCGACCCCTTGATACACAGGGAGAAGACAAATCATCTCCGACTTCAAGAGGAATTGGTTAGCTCTTCGTGCTTGCAATACATGAGTTTGTTGTGGTTATTCGAGGCCGCGCACCTTCTCGAAGGGTTCTTTCCACATTAGTAAAGCGCGCGGGAGACTGACATTACTCTTAGTCGAAAATTAATATTTCCCCTTCGACGCTTGCTCTCCTAAGTGATGCAATACCGTCTCTCGTCGCGTTCATGTGGTTCATGGTTACCGTGTAACCCCTTATCATTTGGATTAAAAAGAGCTTATTGATTCCCGGGTTGCTCCATTTGAGGGTTAGGGTTTTCTTGAAACAACGCTCACTGCGGACTCTTTAGATGTCTTTGAGGTATAATCCTTACAATTCGGCGCCGTCAGTCAAGAGCCCAAACCCCACATGCACCAATATTACCCCAACTAGACGTGTGCATCCACTTATATTATCTACAAAAAAGAATTAAAAGAAAAAAAGGTAAAGAACATACCGAATTTGTAAATGCACTGTGCACTGCAAATCACTCACTACCTCTCTCTCGATCAACTAGGAGTGCTCGCCACTCCCCTCGACAACCACCAAAAAATACTTCGTCTTAGTTTCAGGCGCTGAAATTATTCCCACATAGGAACCGATGTCGCCAAGCATTATAATAATCGTGGGAATCCATAGGTCATTTCCATTGTGAGTGGTTTCTCAGGATAATCCTTAGGGATTGCTATCCAATGAATGTGCGACAAAGTAAAATCTTGGTGGTTTTGAATGATTGATTAACCGATTGACTTCTTAAACTATTTTAAAATGAGGGCGCTTAATGATAGATCCTTAGGTTTCGCCACCACCAACTAGGTAACACCCACCTCTCACTTATTAACATTCATCTAGGTTTCATTGATGAATGGTCTTCGATGGGGATATAACTTTAAAATCTTTTTGTAAGACAAAGAATAATCGAACAATAACAAACGTCATGGCTGCACAGATGGACTCTTAGTTTATTTGAGATCAAGCACAATCTGTACTTAAGAATTCTGCTCATTAATGCTGCCGCAGGATGCCAACTAAGGTTATAAGAATTTCGCAATTGTTTAATATCACATACAAACCTATTGAAGTAATAAAAGAGGGATTGAGGGTTGTTACCTTTAAGGGAGTGAGTTTCCACCATTAGATTCCTATCATGGAGGTTTAGAACTCCATTAAAGCTGAGAATTGATTATAATTGCTAGAACATTAATAGTACGTGAATTGAGAAATAACACTTCAATTGCAAGGTTGAGATATCAAAAACGCAGATTCTCTCAATGAACACCAAGTTATAAAACCCAACTAAAAGATTACAAATTCTTAAAAACTCATAATCAGAAGAAAACTAGCTGCTCTACTCTAGAAAACCCTAGAAAAATATGAGAAAACACTCCAAAGGTTAGAGCCAAAACCCTAGAATCCGAACTCACTCAATTTTGCCCTAAAGTGGGCTTAAATACAATCCTCATTAGTGATCTCGAAGTGGGGATCGAAGATCAGCGCGCCTCTCGCAACTAAGATCGAAATTCCGCTTCAAATCCTACAAATGCATACCGGGTACCGGTAATAGCTAGTGGTACCGGTACCAAAAGTCAACTGGAACTCCAACAGCCTTTGGGTACCGGGTATACCACTATGTTCGTACCTGCACCACCGCTTCCATCGCTTCCTCACCGCATGTGCACGGTAAGATTTCACCAATGTGGTACTGCACTAATCGTTTCCACAAATGTGCTTCACTTCACTTAGAACTACTCCGGCCTCCAACGCCGCTTTTGTAATCGAAAATGATGATCTACAATTGTCCTTTGGAACCAAACCGCTACCAAAATGTGCACGAGACATCGAACAATCTGCACACGCATAAAAACGGTAGAAAAGATCAAAAGCACCTATTCTACACAAAATGAAAGCAAAGCATGAGCTGAGGGGCTTAAAACCCTATATAATTGTTGTACTTTTATGTATCCAACAGACTTCAATGGATTTTTCAACCATGTCCGGGGTAACATTGCCATCATACACCCTAAAGGTTCCCAGTGAAGACAAATTTCAAATGGCATTCTCCGAAAAGCAAATGTGTCATAAGGGCGCGTGAAGCCAGCGTCTTCTCCCCGATTCCAGAGCAACGCTTTATCTGATTGTATCCCCTAGCATCCATCCGTAAAGCAAAAGTACTCATTCTCTCGCTAGTCTACCAAACATCTAATCAATAAATGGCAAAGGGGAAATGGTCCTTTCTAGTCACTTTGTTCGCCCCTCCTAGTCACCACAAATCCTCCACCAGAATCGCCGAGCGTGGTTAATTCATTTTTCTCATTTGTTACCACCGTAGTTCTCCTTTCTGGGCACCACCGAACAGGCTCACCCATGAACTATCAAAATAAGGTATATCACTCCGCATCTAACCATTTGGGTACCTCTCGAACTACCTCTTCATCAAGGATTTAAGCCGCCTTTTGGGCATCCATTGCCTGGGCCAAGGCTTGCCTTCCTCCAATAATATCTGCGGCATACACATAAATGGCATGATTCCCTTATATCGCCCAGGGTTCCATCCACCGTTTCTTTATGCTCCTTAGGATCTTAGATCAATTTCTCCCTCCTCCATGTTAGGAGAGGGAGGATGAGATGATAACTGTAGCCAGAGAGGATTCCTCCCCAAGATACATATCTCAAATGATCGGGAGCGTTTCTTCCACAATAGGGGGTTTCTCAATAGAGGGAGTCAATCGGCTTGGGCTAGCTCCCAAAGATTCTAAGTACTTCCTTCTATTCAGGCCGAAAGAATCCGTCCATTTTACATACTCTTGAACTGTCACATCTTCACAAGAGGAAGGGTCATCATTAGTCAGGCTAGTCTCCAATGGTTCTGAAGAAACCAATTGGCTGTATTAATTATAGCCTCAAGCATATAATCCACTGAAGCAACCGCCGAATCATGTGGATGCTTTATGGCATTGAAGCATTGAATGTCACTTCCTATTCTTGAACTCTCAACCCGCCCACCCTTACACATCAATCATTGCTCTTCCGTTCCAGAAATGGTCGCCCCAAGATAATTGGGACCTCTTATCTTCGTACGCCTGCACGATGAAATCGCAGGAAGATAAATTTGTCCACTTTGACCAACACATCCTCTATGATACCATGTGATGAGTTAGGACGATCGCTTAATCGCAAAGTGACCGCCGTCGGACGCGCTTCTCCCAACACTCTCGCTTCTAAAGATCGACCATGGTAAAAGATTAATGTTTCGCACCTAGATCACACAAAGGTTCTTCAATACCGTATTCCCATTAGCAATGGGATTGTGAAGTTACTTAGATCTTTCAACATAAGGGCAACTTCTTTCGCAACATAGCACTACAATCGTTTCCGACAGAGTGACGCCTCATAGTCTCCTCAACTTCCTTTCTCGACAAGATGTCCTTCATGAATTTCACGATCCTCACTTGTTCAAGTGTTTCTGCAGCTGAAATGGGATGTCATGTGAAGCTTTAAAGATATCCATGAACCCGCCAAACTCGTTTTATCCACCGTTTTCCTCGCCTACAAATACGTGGATAATAGGCTTATCATCATACATAGGCTTTTGAGCTTCAACTTTTTTTGGTGTGTCTGAGACTGGTTTCTTTACTAACCTTTCAAAATGAATTCCCTAAGACCACTTTTCACTTCTTAAATGTTTTCATCCTCTTCTTGGGTCTCAACTAATTGTTCCAGAGTCTTACCACTCCTAAGGGTTACAGCTTTGCAGTGATCCTTTCCTTCTCTCCTTGGGTTGACCTCTGAAGTATTAGGTAGATTTCCAAGTTATTCTCGTCAATACTGTGGCTTCACATTCCATTTGGACCTCCAAATTTAGAGTCAGTCGCTAATTGTTCAAAGGACGCTCTAGTCTCATTCTCAAATTTATCATGTGACTTCATTATATTTATGTGCATATCAGCTAACTGTTCCATTTTCATATCTAGACTCGACTTCTTCTCTTTAGGTGGTTGGAGAGGTCTGGCTTGCTCCATAGGATTACCCGTACTCTAATTTTTCCATGAAAAGTTAGGATGGTTCTTCCACCCCAGATTGTAACTTTGACCATATGGATTGAAGTTCTGGTTTTGAGAGAACTTCGCCATATATTGAGCTTGTTCAATAGTCAAATCACTGATGTACATTCGTCATTACTAATCGAGAGGCTGATGAAATCCATGACATTGTTCGCATGCTAGTGGGCTTTCTTCAACTTTATGCACAAATACTTGAGAACCTAATTGTTGAGCAGCTTGTAGTTGCTTTGAGAGCGTAGACACTTGAGCGGATAAGTTTGTGAACATGTCTAAGTCGAACACCCCAGCTGGCTTCTTCGGTGCTACTCTCTCAACTGGCCATTGACAATCATTCAAGGCTATGTTCTCAAGAATTTGATAAGCCTCCACTTCATTCTTCCCCATAATCGCTCCTCCAATAGAAGCATCAATAAGAGTCCTAGTGGGACAACTCAAACCATTGTAGAAATGGTTGACTTGCATCCATTTGGTGAAACTACAGGAGGGACATTTTCTCAACAAATTCTTGTGAATTCCTCCACGCCCATGTAACCCACTCTCCTTCATACCGATAAAAGCTAACGATGTCAATTCTCAACTTTGCCACTTTATGGTGGAAAGAATCTAGCCGTAAATTTGTTCGATAAGTCATCTCATGATGTTATCGGACCGAGGTTTCAATGAGCCAATGCTTGGCTTTATCCTTCAATGAGAATGGGAATAATCTAAGCCGAATAGCATCATTGCTCACCCCATTATACTTCACTGTATCACACACCTTTAAAAAATTCAGGATATGAGCATTTGGGTCCTCATGTGCGAGCCCGTGGAACTGGATGCCTTACAGTAACTAGAGAGTGATAGACTTGAGCTCGAAATTGTTCGCCATCACGTATCCTAATCACAAAGGAGGAATCGCAGGCGGGGTACAATCTCTCGATAAAGGCAACATATTATCCATATCGTACGACGATGTATACTAGCCCTCTAGTCGAACCAACATCGCTGCCTTCTATTTTCTTCCATTGGTCCCATAGGTAGTTGTTCCATTCTAGTCGCTTTTCTCTCGTTCCTCGTAATTCTTTTCAAAGTTCTCTTGATTCTGTGTAATCCAAAGGAATAAGATTTTCAGCAGGTTCCCGTTGCATACAACCTTAACAGATCTAAAAAGTTTTTTTTCTCACAAAACAAAGAAAAAATAAAGCATAAAAAAATTAAATCAAAACAAATGTCTCAAGCAACAAAAGAAGTGGCCTTTAGTATTGATATTAGCATAAACATCATGATGAGTATATAAAATACTCATTACAAACCTAATCTTTTCGTAGTTTTAGTAATGTTGTTATGTCAAATAAGTGGCCTAATGCTCTAAATGTTCATATTTATGATTAGATGATCCATTTGGCGGGGCGGTGCGAATTTGGAGCAAAGACACAACGAAAAAAATGGAAAATCAAATAGCACGCTGCATTTGACCTTTCAGTTTTTAGTGTATTAATGGGGAAACTGGGAATGGCTCCAAACTACCCAGAACTACATTCTATACTTCACAATCTTTTCCAAGACCAAGATCACTCAATTCCTGAACCGGATGAGGAGATACGCACTCGGAAGTCGGAGCAAAAAACAAGGAAGCGATCAAACACAAGAACCAACCAGTTCTATTCTAGTGCATTTTAAATTTATAAAATGACATCTGGATGGATCTGTTCTTGGTATATGATTCTGACTTCAAGATCTTTCCGTAGAGTCCAAGAATGTGCAATTCGAGTTCGGTGAGAGGAGTTATGGCTGTTCAAAGACAAGAAGAGATAAAGCAACACAGCTTGCCACGCTCGCGTGTTTATCCTACGCCCAGCCGTGCCCGGAGGAGTGATTTTTGGTGCTTTCCACGCATGACTCATGGATTTCACTTCACACTGGCCAGGGCGACGAATATGAGCCCTATTTTTGTCTATTTCAAGGCCCATCCAAGGATTTTGGAGTGGGGCTATAAATGGACCTCGGAGACATAAGAGGGGGACTTTTGGAGAGGAGAAGAGAGGAGAAAAGGCACTGGAGTGCAAGGCCTCAGAGAAGATTGGATTCACTTTATCTCATCCTCGTTTTTTCTTACTTCTACCCTCATGACTTTGAATTCTAATTTGTATTTTCTTCATCTCATAATGTTCTAAACTTCTAAGCTAGGGTTTATGATGTAACTTTGACTACACATCATGGATGAACTTTTAATCTTTCAATTATATAGCTGTAATTCTTGCAATTACAACATTCCATATCTAATATGATTACATGTTGATATTTAGCCATTATTTACATGTATTAGGCTAGGGCTTTGAGGTCGAAATATGAGAAACTCTAGGGAACTAAATAAGGTATCATACAAGCAATCATAGGATAGAGATATCATGGTTTTGTATGTGGTAAATAAGGACTGTAGGTTAGATCATCTCAGAGTTAAGGGGTTAGAGGCAGAGATGCAATAAAACCCGCTCTTGAGATAGGTGCTCAACGCTCGAGAGAGGTTGATGCATAGAAAAGATCACCTTACCATCAACATTCGTGTAAATTATAGCTTAATATTCTACCGCTCACCTCAATGTAGTCGTAAAATCATAAACCCTAGTGCTTCACCCTAAGAGAGAAACCGTCGTTAGTCATTTCACTTAGTTCGATTCTTAGTTTGATTTAGAGTAGTCACACATTAACCATAGCCTAGATAATATTAGGGTAACCTAAGTCAGTATTTGGCATTCAAACTCCTTGTGGGACAACCTTGACTCACCCCTATACTGCCATTCCACGACGCGTACACTTGCGCGAACGAGATTTATTTTAGTTTAACCTACAGCGCCAGTCAGCCCGTCATTATCATGAATAGTATTAAACACGCGAACTACGCCAAAAACTTGATAGGCATTTACTTGATTTGGTGGTTTTTGTGATACAACAAATAGTGCAATTGATCACCATGCAAGTGTACGCTTGTCAAGTAATACAATGTACTCAAGGTACGGATATCGATCCACAGGGAAGACCTTACTCGTAGCGGGCTAAGTACCAAAATTATAATACTTATTCGATATTCAAACTAGCAATTGTGATGCTTAAGCGGAAGCAAAACTAGATTTAATTACTACTAATGTAATTATGCGCTTTAGATGTAAAAGTGATCAAAGATGCAAAATGGTTAGTGTTATGTTGTTGAACCATTCTACCATGTGATGTTGTGATTCCATTCCATTATCCCATGTAGTGTTTTCCGCCTTATCTAATGTAATTAAAGCCTTTCGCTGTCATTTAACCCTCCTTTATCGCTAGGTTTCTTGCTCCGGCTCAACCCCAAGCATTAAAGGTGCATAGAGTGCAAAGAACTCAGCTTCTCTAATTATTGATAATCCTATATGCACAAGTTGAAGAATAACCCAACAAAGGTCTAATTCTTCATTCACTTCTCAAATCTTACAAAGAACCACTCACATATTAAGATTGATCATAAATTAATATGATTTCATCCAAGCATAAGTTAATGGTAAAAAATATATATATATATATATATATATATATATATAAGATATGGAATTATGCAAGGCTAACACTTTAACATAGTATTCATGTCCAGCTTACTCAACACCCTAAACTACCTAAATTAACCTCGTTATGTTCTTTTCCAGTACAAATGAAAAGCAAGACATAAGAATAGGAATAGAGAAAACTTCAATGATCGAGGGAATGAAAATCCCCTGGATTCTTCAAGTCTCTCTCTTTAAGATCGGCTTTCAAGTCTTCTTTCCTTGTTCCAAACTTCGCCCTCAACCCTAGCACCGCAAACGCATTTTAGAACCCCAAAATCGATTCTCCTGCCTTTATAACTTCTCAAAGAGATAAGGTTTGTTAATACTTTCCCACAACGTCACGATGTTTAGACCGATTTCTGCACCAATCTTCTCCGGGACTCCTATAAGGCTCCTTTTCTAGCATTTTCCAGTATCTCTCCTACAAAAACCCAATAAAACTAAATATTAAAAGTAATCAAAACACGTGTCATATATATATATATATATATATATATATATATATATAAATCAATCCCAAATCTTGCTAAATCCCGGGTTTGGTAATGAGGCTTTTGGACACTCATCATAGATGAAGTCCAACATCCGATCCATATGAAGGCTAAACTAACACATGATCTCGCAGAAGACAAAGTCTAACGCCCAACTATGCAGCAAGAAATGTGATGCAAATGAAGTTTGAACATCTCGATCTTATGAAGGCTAAGTCTCGAATTGCGCACTGTAGAAGACGGTGTCTAAACGCCTAACTGTGAAGACGGCTCAAACGCTCTAAACTCCAGGGTGCTAGAAATAGTGATGCAGATGAAGTCTGAACATCTTATCCATATGAAGGCAAAGTCTGAACGCCTGATCTGCAGAAGACGAAGTCTAAACGTCTAAACTGAGGTGCTAACAATAGTGATGCAGATGAAGTCTGAACATCTTATCCATATGAAGGCGAAGTCTGAACGCCTAATCTGTAGAAGACGAAGTCTAAACGTCTAAACTATGATG
The DNA here is from genome assembly GCA_016808115.1 of Tetrastigma voinierianum. Taxonomy (NCBI): domain Eukaryota; kingdom Viridiplantae; phylum Streptophyta; class Magnoliopsida; order Vitales; family Vitaceae; genus Tetrastigma; species Tetrastigma voinierianum. The sequence goes on from JAEQBH010008824.1 coordinate 18,149, forward strand.
CTAACAATAGTGTTGCAAATGAAGTTTGAACATCTTATCCATATGAAGGCGAAGTCTGAACACCTGATTTGCAGAAGACGAAGTCTGAACGTATGTGCTAACAATAGTGATGCAAATGAAGTCTAAACATCTTATCCATATTAAGGCGAAGTCTGAACACCTGATCTGTAGAAGTCTGAACGTTTGATCTGCGATGCTAGCAAGTATGATGTAGATGAAGTCTGAACATTTGATCCATATGAAGGCAAAGTCTGAACGCCTGATTTGAAATCCAAAAAGAAAAGGCGAAGTCTGAACGCCTGAAATCTATGAGGGCAAACATGGCCCAATGTGCTTAGTCCTCGAACTCCTGAACAATTTGTTGTTAAAACCTCATCTAGTATAAACATATGTAAAAGGCCAAATAATATATGCATGGATCTTTGTATCTTAAGAACACTACTCACAATGTAAAGGGGATCCACCAATCAAATAAGGATTGCCAAATAGCTATCATTGAAGCCAAATCATCTCATCAATAAAATAGGGGGATATGCCCTAGTATGGCAAGTAGAACATCACATTGAGTGGGTTTCTGAAGTGACTCTGGGCAGTCAACACTATGCTCAAAAGTCGAACCATTCATATCATCAGAAATAGTACGAGCATGTGTATTTATCATGAAGGACCAATAAGAACTCAACGTCCAAAATGAATAACTCCTCCCATCAGCTTAAAAATCCATGCTAGAAATATATGTGGAATCTGACTCTAAAATCTCGAGACACCAAAGACAGAAGGTCCCAAAACAATGGCAACAATGGATGAAAAGAAATAAGCCTGAGAATGTCTTCCAACTCGCATGCCCCAACAAAGATCTGCTGAATAATCAATATTAGAGCAAAAATGTCACAATGAAGCTCATCCTCGGCAAAAACCATCTACACATCTCTAAAGACCATGTAATCTCAAAAAATAGGGAAATATACTCCGAGATGACATCTACTTGAAATGTCATAATAAGGTCTATCCTCTCAATGGAAAGTATTTCACAAACAAACCACTTTCGATGGTTCCAATAACTATGAGTATGCCCCGCATGGCATCCAACTGAACATGATGGAATAAAAAAGAATGTCATAACAAGGCTCATCCTCTTAATAAAGACTGTCTGCACAAACCAACAAACTCCAGATGATCTCGCTAACTAGAGGGGTATGCCCTAGTATGATATCCAACATAAACATGATGAAGTTCAAAAATGTCATAACAATAGCTCATATCCTCAATAAGAATTGCCTGGACAAACCAACCACCTCTAAATGATCTTGAAAGATAGGGAATATGCCCTAGTACGGCATCTATCAAAACATGATGAAATCCCAAAAATGTCATAACAAGACTCATCATCTCGATAAGGATTGTATGCACAAACACCTAATGATCCCATTAAATAAGGGATATGCCCAAGTATGACATGTATCACATCCAATAGAGGCGTGATGAAACCCCCAAATATCAAAATATGGCCCGACATCTTAATAAAGTGACTATATAATAATCCAACAACCTCGTATGATCTCAAGGGGTATGCCCCGGTATGGCATGTATGACATCTAATAGAGATGTGATGAAACCCTAAAATACCAAGGCATGACTCAACATCTCGGCAAGAATCTGCCTACATAAACCAACAACTCCATATGATCCCGACAGATAAGGGGTATGCCCCATTATGGTGTATAATGCTCCATAGTGTCGAAAAATCAATCGAAATTCATTCATCCATCAGTAAAGAAAGGCAACCTCGCCATCCAACCGAACTAGAAATGAATCCAAACACTAGCAAGACATTCCTTAAAAAAAAAAAAAAAGAAAACATGATAATGTCCAAATATCAACCAAGTCTCAAATACCTATCCAAGTAGATGTTGTCAAAGAAAACGTCAAATCTCATGGTCTCAGGGTGGTCTTACAACACGGACTGTAATGTAGGCTCAAGGTGATAAAGTAAAAAAATGAAGGGAAACTAGGCCTAAATACCCAATGATCAATCTCAGGTTCTCGTGGTGTGGAATGCCACATGCATAAGAAGTCTCATGAGCCTTAGGCACAAAGACATCCAATGGAAGTGTTTGTGATAATGATGTGATGCAAAAAGTGTAACATGTGGCGAGATAGGTAAAAGGACAAGGATGTAAAGTGAAACATTGAACTCAAAATCAATAAAAATATGAGGGTGATAAATGTGAAAATGAGAGGTATGAAGTCAAGAAGATAGATAATGAAGGAAAAAACTGATGATTTATACGGTTTAATATACCCCAAATCAATACATAGGGAAGATAAGTCGTCGATAAATGGATGATGAATATGACACGACTGAGTCCCTAGGAAAGGATCTGGCCGTCTTCACATACCACTAATAAAATTCCAAAAAGTAAGCACATGATATCAACTTCGTGAAGCTCACATACGAACTTCCATAAGTAATACATACACTCAAAACAATGGTCCTCATAAATCCATATACGTACTCAAGCACAAGATACTGGGATCTCGGAAAGCTCACATGCGAACTCCCATAAGTAATACATACACTCAAAACAATGATCCTCATAAATCCATTTACATACTTAATAAATACGACATCGAATAATATTACACACGCAGTGCATTTGTATTTTTTTTTTTTTTTTTTTTTTTTTGCGCTCATGTATTGAATAAAACAATGAGAAACAAACCAATATGGCAATAAACGAACATATCTCCAAGCACGAAGGTACAATAAAACAACTCCAATGAAATGACATAAGCCTCTCAAACTAAAGGTCTCTAAATAAATGTCGATGGAATGAGTGAAGGGACGACACGACAAACCCCTATGCAGTAAAATGAATAGATCACCAATCTATGTGAGAAAGAATGAGATAGAACAAGAAGTTAGATAGAAATAAAGTAGTGAAAACATAGAAACTATGAAATAGAGCAGAAGTAATGAAATGAATGTGATAAGCAGGATAAAGAATAAGTCAATGTGTCCATAACCTAAGATCCTCCTGCAAACCAAGGCATCCACACACCAGAGGGCCCCTATCCCAGGTATGAAAAGGTAAGAAGGGCTATGAGAGAAATATAAGCCAAAATGCGCGAGTAAGGCTCAATGGAATAGCAAAGGTAAAAAAAAATGTGAGTAACAAGTGATAAGGTATATAACTAACCAAAATGATGGCCACCCATCCTACGACCATGGTCTAAAACGTAAAACTTTTTCAATTGATCTACATTGATTGGTTCTGAGAATTGGTTTCCATATAAATCCATCAATCATGCAGCTCCTTCTAGGGTCAACTCTCTAATAATGTAAGATCTACTCTAGGTGGGTCTGAACTTCCCTAGGGTCACTACTCAATCCTCTGAGGACTCTCAAAACCAAATCATCTCGTTGTAGTGGTCTAGCATGTGGCACCGCAACATACGAGAAATAAAGGAGAGGTCTAAGATATCTCCACAAGATCATGCAAAACATCCATATATAACTCGAGCAAGTGAAGCGCCATTCTCATACGCAGATAATGTAAAACCAAAACTCAATCCTTCACCAATCATCGTACTGCCTAATCGCCCAGATCATCATAGCATGCAAACTCTCTCATAAGTGATACTATGATTAGAGTCATACTAGTATATCTCATCCAAATCATGGTCATCAAACATCAATATCATGGATCTATGCGCATGGGCGAACAGGTGCACATACATCAATATCATCCCACCGTAACTCCATCAAAGATCCTCATCTGTCGAAAGCGTTGCTCTAGCCTATCCATACGTGTACATGTATCATCAATGGCAAAAACAAGTGTTATAGTCAATGGTGAGGTCACCTCTGCCTAACCATGAAGCTCTAGTGGGGCGTAAGAATCCGTCATCTAAACAAGTAATGGAGGTGGTAGTGTCAAGGAATCATACAAAGCCTCATCCTGAATCTGGTCATGTGGGGCATGCTGCCCATCTATCCTCCGACTAACTCTAGCTATGGCCTACTGAATCGAGGAAATCGTTGAGGCAAACTGGTCAACTGTAACCAACTGCGAATCCATAACTATATGATCTGTCATGCAAACTAGTCTTCCTTGAACCCTAATCCACGAAGGTGGTCTCAGATTATATCACATAATAAGCCTTGAAAACATAGCAGAACTAGCTAAGGTACTACCCAAGCTAAGCATAATCAATAAGTGAATGCTGAACTAAACCGAAATAGATAAGTCAACACTATATAGAAAATCGTTCCACTGAAACCCAAGAGGAAACCAAAATGGAGAGCTCTAGATCCATAACTTAACTAAACCATCAAGGCTCACAGATGTACCATGCAAGATGGGAGTCCTAATCAAGAGGGATCTAAACTCAACTCTAGAAGGTCAATGGTGGCTCTAAAAAGACAAGGGTGGTGGGTCTTTAAAGGTCCCTAAGAGAGCGATCGACCTCCGCTGGTACACAACCTCCTACACGCCTTCTCGAAGAGATTGCATGCTTTCCATGCAAGGTGGTCATCAACTCCACATCTCCTCAACATCGTAGGCGCCTATGGTAAAGGCTCTCACTACTCTCAGCACTTAAGAATAAACTAAGTGTACAATGAATGTGTGGGTGCATTCGAAAAACCTAAATGACATCTAAAACAAAGGCACAATCAAGTCACACAAGCATCTTAAAATCCAGCTCTAGGCTATACAAGTCTCTCAAAGATTGACCTCAAAGATCTATATGTCGCCACCTCCAAAATGCCTCAAACATGGATATACCCCATCACTAGATCTATTCCTTAGTCACTGAAGAATAAATAGCAAATAAGGAGCAACAAGTCTCCAATCAAACACACAACAAGAATATAGATCAACCTGAGACTAAGGATTTAGAGATAAGGATATATGTGTGTCCCACATAGACATGTGCAACATGCAATCATAGGTGAGAGACAACAGGGTAATAGCTAAATATGCAACAACAATCATGCAAAGCACAAGTACATCATCCATATCTACACATAATCTAAGCAGGAGTTTAAGATGAGTGAGGTGAATATAAAACAAAAAAACATGGTAAAAAAGGTAATCAAGATGAATATACAATGGAGATAATCAACATGTCAAGGCAAACAAGATAACCAATCAATCAAAATGTACATGTTTCAAGATAAGTATAGTAATCATACAACAAGGAGGAATCAATATGCTCTGATAAATAAAATCTTCAACCAATATAATCAACTAGATCATGACAAACGAAGTATGCAAAAATAAGAGTATACATGTAAAAAATGAGATAAAACATCATATAGTAAAAGGAAGTTAACATGTTATGAGAATAGTCGAGCAAAACAATCAACACATCAAAATAAGTGGAATATACAACAATGATAAAATAATAGGTGTCAAGGTGAATAGAATGAGCATGCCACAAGAAGCAAGTGACATAACAAGATGAGTAAAAGAATCAACCAACAAACTCAATCAAGCATGTGAAAGGTACAATCAATAAATCAAAACTCTAATACACAATAATCATATGCAAAAGTACAAAAATGAGGTATCTATCAATCAACTAATCAATAGCCACAGTTTTCCTAATTTGTATTCAAGCTTGACCCTCACTGTTCCCAACGGAGTCGCCATTTTGTGGATCCCACATTTTTTGCTATTATGTGTTTCCCACTAAAAATGTGAGACTTGTTTTTATTTTTGAAAAAAAAAACCATTTTAAAAACGATTTGAAGTTGCCACTTATTTTTATTTTATTTTAAAAGGGAAAATAAAATAATAAAGAAAAACTCTAAATGTAACTCCTAATAAGAAAATGCGCGCCGAAAACCGACCAAGTTCAGTCAAGCATTACTGGAAGCAGATATAGAACTGAATATCTCTAAGCCCCTAATTCGGGTCTCTACTAAACAAACTAAGGAAAATATAGTTTTTAACTAATCAACTAATAACACCAAGATAAAGAATAACAATACAACAAAGACACCAATTATATGTAAATGAATAGATAGATAAATAAATAAAATGAGAAGTAAATATGTACCGGGAGGCTAATCGAGAGCGCTTAATAATAAAAATCATGTTGGTTTGATAACAGAATATTCACATTCAATTAAAAAATAGGTTATAGATCATAAGTCAAATTATTTGTTAAAAAGATACATGAGATGCTCAGCCCTACCTGCAAGGTTTCATTTATAATGTTACACAAATTAACCTTACAACATTCTCATTTACAGAACTATATAATTAATCACGCTGCTTGAAATTTTTTTTAAATTGATTTGAAATTGAAGTTTTGAAATTTTGAAGTTGAAATTTTGAAAATTTTGAGAATTTGAAATGAATTTGAGCTTGAGAATTTTGAATTTAGATTTTTGGAAATTGGATTTCGAATTAATAACTTAAATTTTATAAATTTAAGATTTGGAATTTAGAAATTTGAAATTTGAAATTTAGAGATTTGAATTTTGAAATCAAGGCACTTTATTTTTGAAATTATAAACTTGAAAGTATTGAAATTAAAATTTGAAGGACTTAAATTTTGGAAATTAGGCAATTGGAATTTTTGGAAATTATGAATTTGCAATTTTGAAATTGGAACCTTTAAAATTTGGAAATTTGAGATTTGAGGACATGAATTTTAAATTGAAAATTTGAATTTTAGAAAATGAGAAATTTGGAATTTAATTTTGAAATTTGGACACTTGAATTTTTTGGGAAATTGACAATGAAAATTTAGAACTTGAAATTTTTAAATTTGGGATTTTAATAAATTACAGGGTGTTGGTTCATGTGTTAAAGAAAATAATTTGAATTATTAAAAAAACATCAACAACCACTGACTAATAAAAAAAAAGCAAATACATATTTGAGTAAGGAAAATAATAAAACTATAAATTAAATGACTAATTAAATATAACAATAAATTAAATAGATACAAGACAATTAATTAAAAATAACATATAAAAGAAGAATTTCTAAATAAAAATAAAGTTAAGAAAACTTACCCCATGTGCTCCTCAAGTCGAGTGAAGGCCTCCCAAGTCGAGACCATCCATAAAGCCGTGATCACTTCCCAAATATTAAAAACTTTTAAACTATGAAAGTTTTGAGCCTCTCTCATTTTAAGAATATGACCCATCCTCCCTTAAAACAAAAACTCATAAACAAGTTTGAACCTCCAATTAGAGGCACATTATCCCAAAACTTTCCTCCCAAAAAAATATTTAATTAAGGTTCATTAGGGCCTTCTACTCTTAAGGAGGCTCATTATTTTTCTCTTCCTTTCTCTAAACTACTGGGAATGCGCCTTTATGTTAAAAAACGGGCGCCTCTCTCCCTTGTCAATTTCCAATGCTAGACTATTCCTCACAAAAGCAAGTAAACCCTTAAGCCTTCCAAATTTTAGGGGTCTACACCCACGCATGCCCATTGATCATAGCCTAGCCTCAAATTTTAGGGCTTTGATCTGAAAACTTTAGCTAAGAAGTTACTGTGTGTAAAATGAGTCAAGTTGTTCAAGAGTTGCTCGAAGCCGAGTTGGTGCTCAAAAGCATAATTATTTATTAATTTTTTAATTGATTCAAGTTTTATCGAGTCGAGTTTGTGTAGCTCGACTATTTTTCGACTTGAGTTTTGAACATTTGAAAAAAAAAACTCTATCAAGTTCATTTGAGTTTAATCGATCGAGGTCGCTACGATTTTGCATTTCTAATTTCAACTGATTACATCCCTGTGGAAGAGTACTAGCTCAGTTTCTTGGTGTGCTAATACAAGACATAACATAGAGAAAACAGAACTGTCCTTATAAACTCATCCATGATTCAGTTGGTTGTGGATAGAAATAAGGGTAAAATAAAATCGATTAAATTGAATCGAATTGAACTTAATTTATTTTTTTTTTTTTAAATTCGGTTTTAAAAATTTAAAACTGAATTGTCGGTTTCAATTAAAAAGAAAAGAAAAAACTGAACTGTTGATGCATCCCATTTTCTAGGTTTGTATTTTTAAACTTTTCAAAATTATAAACAATTTTTTACTCTTTCGTCTTAAGCTTTTACTCATCTTTTTCATCTCAAGTTTTTATCTATCTTCCTTGGTGTTCTTAAGTTTTATTCATCTTAATAACGACATCTCAAGATTTGGATAAATCTTCAAAGGTAGTTTTCTTCAATATCTTTTAATTTATATTTTTTGTTTTTTCATTTTCTAATAAAATCATTTGAATAATAAAATTTTAATTTAAATTATTTCTTGAAGAAATAAAATTTATTTCTCCGAATCATTTCAATTTTATTTTTATTTTTATAGATAATTTATTCCAAAATAGCTTTATTAGGTTTTCTTTTTAAGTGAAATGAGTTTATAGATAATTATTCACAAAATAATTTCTATAATTTTAGTTTTTTTAGTTTTTCTTAAATATTTATTTTATTAAATCTATAATTTATGGTATTATTCATCGATATTTTTTGCTTTTTACTGTTATTAATATATTTTATTTTATTTTTATTTTTATAAGAATTGTGTAAGTATTATGATAAAATGATTTTATTTGAATTCTTACTTGGATAATTTTTATAATTTAGTAAAGTAAAGGATCAAATTGATTATTTTTAAGCTTAAGAATAATTTTAGGAAGAGATTTGAATAAATTTTAGGAAGAGTTTTTACATCCTACTTCTTGGTAATACTATATTTTTAAATACTTTTGATAATTTTTTGCTGTACTTTCAAAGATATTTTTCTATTTTTTAAAATATTTATTTTGGATTAATTTCATAGTGACAAGTTGATAGCTTTACAAATTTACATAATTTTTTAGAATAATTTACATAATTTTTTTAGTTTTTTAAATCTTATGATAAATCTTATATTCGATCTAATGGTAAATCACATAAGTGGTTTAAAAAAAATTAATTGATAGATTCTTTTAATTATTTTGCTTATTCTTTTTTATATTATATTTTATGATTACTTTAATTTTGGAAAATTGATTTTAAATAAATAAATAGCTATAATTTTTTAGCAAATACTTATTGATAACTTAATTTAAGTGTATTTTTTGTAAACTTTTATATAAGTGATAGCTTATCGATTTATTTCATAAAATTGACAAGTAAATTGTAAATACATTAAAAAAAAATTTGTCCAATAAGTTATTATTATTTTTTTGGAATTGTAGTATTATTGTTTTTATATAAATAATACTAATTTTTTTTTTTTTTTTTTTAATTCAGGTGCCATTGAAGTCCAAGGAACCAACAATCTCAATCATTTGGATAATAGTATATTGTCTCCAATAGATTCTTCCAAAGAGAGCACAAAATCTAGTAGAGAAAATCTATAAGGATTATCTCTGGTGTTACATGGAGGAGAAAAATAAGTTGACAAGTGTTTAAAAGGTTAAAGAATTTATTTTACTACTGGATACATAGACATTTGTGAAAAACTTAAATTATATGTCTTACTGTCCATTTTATTGGATATGAATGGAAATACACAAAAGACACTCCTTAACTTTGTCAATTCCAGCTCACAAGGGGGAGACTAATATGGTAGATCATTAAATATGTTTGCTAGATTGGGGAGTGGGGAGCATATTTACAGTTACAATGAGATAATAAACAATACGTATGTTGGTTCAATATTTGAAAAGAATAACTAAAAGCTGGAAATGTATTGTAATGGATCATGAGTGCATATGAGATGTTGTGTACATATTTTAAATCTTATTATTTGTGATGGCTGAATAATGTCCATGATCTTGACAAAAATTGAAATGCAGTGAGGTATATTAAGTCATCTCCATCTAGGTTGGCAAAGTTTAAAATTATACAAACAAAGTTGAATCAAAAGCTTATCGTGGTTTGATGTGCCAACAAGGTGGAACTCCACTTATCATATAAATTTGCGCCTCGCTTAGCTTCATCAGTGTATCTCTATCCAAAATTCGCATTGTTTTAATTTCAACGATTCTAATCTTGGCCATTTTCGTAAAATACGCTTTCAGATCAATTTGATTAAAATGTTAATGTTAAAATTGCCAGAAACCATTTTCAAAAACGAAGTTGATAAAAAACAACGAAAATGTGTTTAAATGCGTGTTACTATTCACACCAGCGCTTTCACTCGATGAGGTTAAAATCGAAATGTGGAAGATTTAAAGTAAGGCAAAGAAGAAAATACTTACAATCCCGCCGCTGCTGCTTTATCCCAATCGACCAAATCCCGCTGTTTATTTAATTCAAAAACAAAGAAAAATATTGCACGCTTTTTGATTCATATATAAAATATCAAAATACACTCATTTTCTCGTTTTCAAAATTGTTTTCCGATTCTAGTAACTAAAACGCTTTCTTGTTAAAGCCAATAAATAAAATGTAAAATTTTCTACCTACTAAAAAGCGCCTTAAATTTTTCAAAAGTGTTTTTAAGCAATCGGTTATATTAATCTACATTTTTTGTTTTATTTTAAGAGATAAGATATGTTAAAGCTTTGTTCTCTAAATGATACTGACGCGATAACGCGGTAGTTTTTCGATTTGAAACTTTTTTACAATGCGACATTACGATCTTCAGAGTCTTCACATATCACCTCCAATGTGTTTTTTAATGAACTTGTTTTAATTCAGAACAAGTTGATTCATTTAAGTAAAACCAAGAATCATCTGTTGAGCTCAACGGCCTAAGAGCAATGAAATGACACCAAAGTTGAAGAGATGTTTTATCGTTCAACTCTATGACACCAATGTGCTAAGAGCAATGAAGAATGGAAAATGTATTCGTTCCGTATAATTGGTATGTTAATAACTCGACTCGTATGTCGTCAAAAGATACCGATCATTCAACAATTGAAATGAGGCTGATGATGATGACGCAACGTTAAGATCCACATTTTTCCTCTCAATTTAGAGGCACTTAAAGAAGATAGTTTAAAGTTACAAAGCAAAAAATAGCGGCGCCACCCCCAAACCCGCAAGTGGGAGACAGCAAGATTATGTTGCATTCAAAGAACGGGTCCGAGCCTCCCCAAGATGCCCAAAATCCTGAGCGCCCGCTTCATCCTCCCTAAGCGGTTTCAGAACGCGACAAACAAAGAGCTCATATCCCAGAACAACTCAAATCTCACCATAAAGAGATACTTTAATGAAACTGCTTAATTATCCTTACACTAACAATGATAGTTAAGTTAAATCATCCAATAAGAGAGAATCTTTATCTATCCAATTTGGGAAAAAACATACTATAAATACTGCGCCACCCCATCAGCCAAGACGTTGCATATACGTACTCGGCATTTATTTCTGGGCAGCGATACTTTCCCAGCTGAATCAAAAGAATCGACGACATCGGAAATGGACAACTACGAGCCCCGTTTCGATCATCTTTGTTTCTTGTTATTGCGTAGAGCCCAACGTTTGGGTCATGAATCGCCTAACGACGCTCCAATTCTCGCCAACGATTCATAACACGCCCAACCCAATTTCGATCAAAAGCAGATCAATCGAAGTAAGTTTGAAAGTGATAGAGGTTTTTTAATGAAATTACTTAATAGAGATTCCCAATTTTGATTTATTAAATTGGTGGAAGAATTCTTTGAAATATCGAATCTTTCCTTTATGATATGTATATATTAGTAATTTTTATCCACGATTGCTTCTAAGTATACTTTTAAACATGGGAGGTTCGGTGATTTGACCCCATATTTCATAGTTCTTTTTATCTCCAACTATGATAAAAGCTCTTAATTGTTTCCAAATTGGTTAAGATCATCATCAATCCCAATTAATTTATCGAGAGTCAATGGTTGACTTTCAAATGTAATAAGGAAAATTGACGCATGTAATAATTCCGATATTTTGTAATGATTTTATTACTGACATATTTTATTTTTATATTATTATTAAATGCTGTTTTTGCCATAAATGTTTGAATTAACATCTTTGGGGCTTTCTTATGGAGGAGAAGGACTAAATGTTTGATACATTTATATGGTAAGAAAATATTTTAATGTGTAATATTATTTTAATATGTATGTACCCTATAAGAAAATTACCTTGAAGTATCAATGTCATTCTATTTTAAAAAACATGAGAATGGAAACCAAGGATTGCTATTCCATTAAAAATAACCATGATGCTAAGTCATTTAAAAATAATTCATAATAGTATTTTGTTTTTGAGGTAAGAAACAATTTTGAAAAAAAGAAAGATTTTGAAGATTTGGGGCTATGATTATTAATCCAACTTTGTTTCTTTTCTTTTAATAATGAGAATTTTTTCTGCTAAAATAAATCTTTCTATAAATCACAGTTATAAAACCAAACAAAGATAAATAGTGAACAAGAATTCATCAAAACTCAGAAATTATCTTAGATTCTAATAATAATTCTAGTAACTCTGAAAACCCAATGTAGCATATAATATAAGAAACTCATACAATTTTTTAGTATCATTAACAACAAACTTTCAAGAATTTAAAGAATTGAAGGAAATCAAGAACTCATATATAAAAATAAAAATTTTAAAAAAAAATCTAGAAATGTCTTGAGTGCATATGGGTACCCAGTATTTGTAATTAGTTAATAAATAATTGGGTAATAAAACTTGAGCAATTGGATTAGCTATTAAAATAATCTTTTTGTTTTGAGTTTTCTGCTGCTGCAATAGATGGGTTTTTCATCACTAAAAGTGGTATTTTAATAATAACCTGATTCTTATCAAAACAAAACGCCTAATATAAATTATTTTCAATCTTCCTCAAAACAAAACATCTCATAAGAATTATTTTTAAATGAGTTAACTTGACCTTGGTTTTTAAATTAATAAACCACATCATAATTTCTTCCTGTAATGGAATCAAAATTTTTAGTCAAACTATTATTTATATATTAAGTGAAATATTATAATTTCAATTTTGTAAATATAAATATTACATGAGATTAAGTGTGGTTTGACTTGACCTTTTTTCTTTTTTTATGTGTACGTTTTTCAAGAAAAGTTCAAATTTCATGCGCTTCCAGTAAAAATTATTAGCACAATGCTCAAATTGGAAATATATTTTCATTTGGATGTACTGTAATATTATTTTGGATTCTTGTATGTTTTTTATTATTTGTTTGTTTTTTTTTTTTTGTTAACACAATTCTTTTAGATAGCACATTTTGACATGTTTTTTCTTAATTTATTTTATATTTATTTATGTTTGGTATTTGTTATATTATAAATTTATTTTCATCTACTTTATATTTGGTTCACTGTGGAATTTATTTTTGAAAATTTTTAAGGTATTATTATAAATTGTCTGAAGATTTTTCACAAAAATGATAATGTTATTTTTAAATTCATTAATATAACATGATTTTTCTATAATATTAATTATTAGTTTTATTTTTATATTTAATATTGAAATTCTTAAATATAATAGATTACCATTTTTATTTTTATTCTATTTTAAGTCAAGCTGAATGCTTACTGCTATTATTAGTATTAAAGTGACTATAGTTTAAAAAAACCGAATTAAATTATTTTAATCGGTTATTATATCGAACCAAACCGAACGGATTTTATGATTGTATATTTCTAATTATCGATTTTGGTTTTAATCTATTAAAACTCATCATAATCAGTTCGATTACAGTTTTATATTAAAAATCAAACCGAATAAATCGTACACAGCCCTGGATAGAACCTTACCTCTTTTGCCCAAAAAATTCCTTTTGTATATGCGTGGAAGACCTCTTCTGAGAGTGGAAAGGTGAAGCTATCAATCGGTCACACCCTACAAACTATCCACAAAGGCGAACTTAGAACTTTAAAGGGTTTCCAACATATAATGTAGCTTCGGGATCGAAATAATGGGGTTTTTAAAAACGATCTAATTCTGCTTAACAACCACCGTCCAAACTAAATAAGGTTTTCACAATATCATTATTCTTAATAAATGCTTTTTTCCTATCTCAATCATTAAGTTGGTTTCTGACAGATTGATTTTAAATTTCTTCACTGTCGGCCGTCTCGACAATGCATTTCAGCCTTTATTTTCGCTCTTCCGCCTTTTTCCTCCCCGTTTTATTATTAAAATTATCAGGAAGTTTCATCGCTGCCCATAACAATGATTTCGTTAATTTTATTTCAATCACATTACTCACGACAACAAGACTTGGCAGCACTTCTACTTAATACTTCAATCACACGCTACTTAACAACTAAGACATGACTACTTAATCATTAATTGATTTTTAAACTAATTTATATTATTTTTCAAATAGCATTTCATCAAAACTCTATATATACTAGTACTTTCTGCCCAAAGGCTCTGAAGGCTGAACTGCCCCATAAGGCCAATATTCGTCATGATTATGGTAAAGCATCACCCAACCCAGGCAAATCCTTTCCCTACAATAGATTAAAAAGCCCAATAGAGCCCACACATAATCAATCATACGCTTGGGCTTAAGACTCTATTATTCAATTACAAAATAGAATCTTGGGATTCCTTGCCTCTACTTCAGCGCCTCTATGTTACCTAAAATTTTTGGGATTCCACCTATAAAATCTTGTTTTAGATTTAATAATAAATAAATAAATAAGGTTTAATTTTAATAAGAAGCTAAAAGGCAATAAAACCAGATTGTTCGATTTCAGTTTTGAATGTAGTAATTAGCTCATCCAGCAATGAAAGAGCCCATTTGGTTACCCTTCTTTTTAAAAATTGTTTTTTATTTTTAAGATGAGTATGCGAGAAGCTCTATCTTAGCTCAAACATATGTAATTGTCTCGGGTGATGTTAGAGATATATTCACAAGTGGTATGAAAGCTCTCAGCCTACTTCCTTATATAAGCTTCCTCTTTGCAATGCTTATTACTAACTCACAAAAGTTAGTGTTATGATTAATTTAAAACTTTTTTTGTAAAAGATTCATTAATTTTATTGTCACTATGTACTAGAGCATCGTGTTCTATGTCAAACCACTGATAATGTCATAACGCCATCGTTCTTGGCTCTTACTTTGTTTTCCGATCATCAATAAAATAACTTCATAGTTTCAAAAAAAAACAAGAGGAACAAGGAAATAACAGAAAACGCATACAACATTAAAGAAAATCTTCATTCTCAAAAATAACCTTATTATATGTACCGCTTCTGCTGAATATTATAATATTAGACGTTTATAAACATCGGGCCCTCCTTGCTTTAGAGCAAATTCTCTGTGGTCGAGTTTCGCTTTCTTCGCCTTAAGCTGGTGCTCTTCGATTTCTACTGGCAGCTCTTGGTTCTTCATTCTTTACACCAGGATCTTTCTCTCGACTTCTTTGTCTCTTTCCCATGGAAACCGACTTTTGTCTTCAAGGGGTGATGATGTAGGCGAGAAATACGTTTGAATCGAGTTTGGCAGACGGTTCCTAACCGACGTTCCATCAACTTCAACTTTATGATCGCTTATCTCATCTCTCATGAGGCCGTGAGCAGCAGACAAGATTTCAACCGTGCCAATCAAAGGTATATCTTTAAATTTTTCCATGTGGTAGATCTCAAAAGAGTTCTCGCTGGAGGGCCATGGACATAGTGACAAATCCACTTGTTTATCTTGTTACACCGGATTCAACCTCGGTGAGTACCCCAACCGTGATTCCATTGAATTCCATTGACATACGGGTTCAAATTTTTGACTTACCTTCTGGGGCTGAAGGTCTAACTCGGGCTTCAAAACAATTGGGAAATTATATCGCTCTTTCAATATGATACCACACAACGTGGAAATCTAAAGGAGTATATGAGACTACAGTCCATGGATGTTCGACATCCATTGAAGCGTGGAAAACGACTTAAGAACACCCAATGGGACGTCTGTTTCCCTTTAAATATGAAAGACTTAGCCTTTTCTGCTTTCATATGTGGCTGCTTTCAGTATATCTCGTGATCGATGGTCCCCGCTATTCAATATTCCGTAAGAGTGAGATTACCCGTGGATGGGGAGCTTGGTCAGCATCGATCCGTCAACTGTGGCCTCTGGATTCAACTGTTACTTTAATAAACCAAGCGTCATCAGCTTGGAGATGGCGCCCGTGGGTATACAAACTACCGAAAGGAGACATCAATCGAGCTGGTGATAACAAGAAACTCGCAAAACCTATTAAATCGCACAACAAGGCTACAGGTTGTGACTCAGACGAACGTAAGTTTGATGAGGTGGATGAAGGCAGAAAATATCAAGTAGTGTTAGTGTGGTGTATGAGGAAGAAGATAAACGCTAGGAAAAATCCAAGTGGTCACAAGTCGAGGCCTCAAATTGGTAACAACATGGCCTTAGACAAACCCAAAGTGGATGATATATTATGCGCACTTCTCCCAACCAACAAAACCGATAACTCCTTTACTGGGTATAGGACTGTTGGACAGCCCGCCCATTCCAATGATCCGCCCGCTTGAACCGCAGTTTGGGTCGTGCCCGCAAGCCAGTAAGTGAGTCGGCCAAACTCACAGGCCCATGGTAATTTTTTTGTTTGAAACATTGGTTAACAGTAATAAAATAAAAAGCTTGAGGGTAAAGCTGGGTTTTCAAAATGCTCGCAAGGATGACAGCCGTGGAGGTGGGCCGCTTATTCTGTGGAAAGATCCAAAATGCAGAGTTACGAGCCGACCCACCATATTGATTTAGAGAGATCGATGATGTAGCTAGAGGTAAATGGCGTTGACCTGGGTTTTTATGGTATGCCGGTTTCAAAATCACCCACGAGAATCATGGAATCTACTACGCTCCCTCTCCACCCGCTCGTCGCCTCGGTGCAAGATGTGGGATATGAATGGATTTACTTTGAGGAGTCAAACAAGAAGGAAACAACGAAGCACCCTGTTTGGTTATTCCGAGGATTCCGAGATGTTGTGCTTGATTATAGCTTAATAGACATACCTCTTAAAGGTTACCCCTTTACATGGGAAAGGGGGAAAGGACACAATCAGGGTGAGAAAGCAGACCACTGCTGCTTCGATGCTTGGTTGCACCTATTTCGCGTAAAACCCACTCATTGCCCCCGTATCTCGATCACTCACCAATCCTCTTACGCACGCTGTCGAGCTTGCCAAAAGAGAAGATTTCAAACTCCAGCTTTGAAAACAATCGGTTATTCGAACTGTAATTATATCAAATTGTTTCACAAGTTTCTGCTTGAATCGCCAAAGTAACAAAGGAGCAAGTTGAACTGATGTTCGCTTTGTTCTGGGGAAAGTGAATTAGCTCTCGTGATTTAGAAAGGATATTGACAATGTAAAACAAGAGTTGAACTGTCCCGCTTTTAAAACTACAATGAGGCATCTATTAGGTATTTCCCTAAAGAGTCGAAAATTCAAATTGCCTCACGTGATCGACCAAGAAGTCGCATACCTGAGGCAAAGATCAAAATTTTATTGGCTCAAAGAAGGTGACTAACACCCGCTTACTTTCATGCAATTGCCTCAAATAAAAAAAGAAAATGAGATTGCCGGGTTTGACTCATCGATAAGGAGATTGGTTCAAACCGATATAGACGCATCTCACGAGTAGTTGACTATTTTCACACTGTATTCGAATAGTCCCCGTATATGATGAAGTCTGATTGTGTTGATGTTAGAATTAAGAGAGAGAACATCAAGGTTGTTGCAATGCCATTCTCGAAGGAAGAATTTACGAGGTTATTATGCGCATGCATCCTAACAAACGTCAGACCATGGCTTCAATCCTCGCGTTTTATCGTGGTTTTAGGTGGATCTAAGAGGTGACAATGTATATCAGATACTCGGGAGTGGATGAATAATTTGTGTTTTCTCCGTCGGTAAACCATACGTAATATATGTTTGATCCCGAACACGTATTCCATAACCATGAAGGATTACAAGCCATCAGACTTCATACGAACTATAAAATCGGCTAAGGTTTTAGCGCAAACCGAACAAAAATTAAGCTGGTTTCTCGATCATCTCTCAAGAGCAATCAAGATTGTTTCGTGAAGGTCAATCACTGATAATGTCTTAGTGGCATTTGAAATAATCCATCATATGAAGAGGGAAGAATGGGTAAACAGGAATGTGGCCTTTAAAATTGACATCGCAGTTTATGACAAAATAGACTGGGCTTCTCAAAGGGATTATGTTGAAATCGGGTTTTGATAATAGATGGGTCGATTCATGATGCTATGTGTTTCACAAAGGAGGTATAATGTCTTAGTGAATGGAGGGAGGAATAATTATTCAAAAGAAAGGCGACAAGGTGATCCTTAATCGGCCTCCCATCTTTTTTATCTTATGTGTCGAGGGCTATCCCCTCATCGGGACGTGCTGGGCCGAATCGCAGGAGTACTTCATGGGTGTCGAGTTAGTAGAACTGGTCCAACTGTTTCCCTTCTTCTTTTTGCAAACGATAGCCTGTTTTTCTTCCGAGCTTCTGAGAGAGAATGTAATGTGATGAAGAAACTTCTCCCACGAAGAAGCACAAGTGGGGTAAATTTCATAAAACTGAAATCATGCTCTCGCCTAATGTTACGCCAACTCAGAACTCGCTTGTCATCTGCTCTCGATGTATCACAAATCCTCTCAATACCGGCAGTGTACTCGGGCTCCCCCCATCGATTGGAAGAAAGAAGAAGATGGTGTATTCAATCATTAAAGAACGCAGATGGCAAAGAATCCAAGGTCGAAAACATACCTATATCCAAAGTCGCGGTGAAGTATCGATCAAGGCAAATACCAATCCATCCCAACGTATTATATACCTTATGTCGCTTACCTCTATTCTTGATGAAATTCAAAAATGTTTAACTTTTTGGTGGGGATCGCGAAAAGATGGAAACTGGCATAAAATGGCTGTGTGATAAACTAAGTGCGAAGAAAACAAATGGCTGCATGGGTTTAATTCCATTGTTTTTAACATTGCTATAAGAAAGATTGGTCGGAAGCTTTGTTTTGCCTCCGATGCTCTGTTTACAAGATCTTTAAAGCTAAATATTTTCCTGCTGTGGGATTTTCTAAAGGCCACCTGTGGTCCAACCCAAGTTTTACTGCAGTATCTTCCGCCTTCATCAAGGTTGTGGTATTCGATGGAGAATAGGTAATGGTACACGACATGTTTGACCGATCTCGTCGAGATGATCACTTTTGCACAAATGAACCTGTGAGTAGAACTAGATGGCTCGAGAGTCAAGTGATTTAATCGGGATTCCGGTGCGTGATCGAATGGGATGTGGAGTCATTGAGGGAAATCTTTTTTGTGGCTAGAGATGTTGCCGAAATACAAAGTATACCTTTGTCTCAATCCTCACAGTGCATCAATATGTATGGCACTTTTACAAATTCTTGGCGAGTACATCAGAAAATGGTATCAGCATGTACTTACTCAATTATCAGTGTTCATAGCCGCCTTCCTGCGAAGTGATCGAGAAACATCCGAGCACCGGCGCCCCTCGTATCAAAAAAATTTCGAAGGGAGAATGTGCGTATGGAGCCTACCAAGTCAGAACTCCAATCAAAAGGTATCGATGTCTCTGCCTCTTGTCTTTTTTGTGCGAATAGCCTCGAGAACGCCGCACGCCTATTTCGTCTGCTATATCCCGCTGTCACAATTGAAGGTGTCTCGATTGATCGACTCTATGATAAACTCAAAAAGCCTTGTAGAATGGTTCTTAAATTGATAAAAAACTCAAAACAAAGAGGTTATAGGAAAATCGTCGTGCTGGGGCTATATGGATCCAACGTAATAATCAAGATCGAACTACTCATGAATCAGCAATGAGAACGATTTATTTCGCTCTTGAATTTTGCTTGATTGATTCCTTATTCAAGAAAGCTACAAAACTGTCACTATATTACACCATTCTCGCTTCAAAGAATATTGGCAAACTAATTTTACTGTGCTTTGTAAAATGCAATATAGATAAGGTATTTTTCGAGGAAGGCAAATCGAAATGGGAATTGTGGTTCGTGGATTCACAAGGACTATTTTTCATGCCGCCTCTCGTAGTGAATGGCTTATTCCACATCGTGGAACTGAAAATTATGGGCTATGGGCATTGTCTTGGATCGCTAAATGAGTTTAAGCGAGTGATATTCAAACGTATTCACTTCATAGTTCAAGCTTTGCAAAATCAAGACGCTAATTTAGCTGAAGCTAAGGTTGGACATGATTGCTTATCCCTTTCTATACAGGTGAATATTACTTTTCGCGCATTAAAAGAAAACAACGTTGCGCCTATTTTTCGCTTTAAATGTTATTAGGGCCGAACGATGTCAGTTATTCAAACCCGATATGTACTAACGCTATTAATTCATAACGCCAATTTTTTCATAATGCCGCTTGCTGATGTCAAAAAAGAAAAGGAATATTATAATATTATAATTTAATATGAACTGGGTAGCGGGAAATTCTTGAAAGTCAGCAACCGAAATAACTGAAATCGATATTAATAGAATGCTGGACTTTAAATGGAAACTTTTTTTCTTTTCTTTTTTCTTTTTTTCTTTTTTTTTTTTTTTTTTTTTTTTTTTTTTTTGTCCATCATGCTAGTGATAGAGCGTTTCAAACAGCCATAGAGCTTCGGGACAGTGTATTAAAAAAAATGGAATTTTTTTTTTCAGTTTATTTTATTTTATTTTTAAATTTGTTTTTTACTTATAATACGAATGCCTTTGACTTGTGGCATGTATTTATTGAACCCACCTTCCAACCAATTCCCAACTGAGAAATTTTGTTTTTCCATTATTTGTCTTATTTTATTTTTTCCTTATAAACAAAATAAATGAAACAATGATTATGATGAGGAGGGGGTCACTGTCCACAACCTTATGTGTTCCCTACGCCTCCAAATTTCAAGCCCCGATTTCTTTATTTTATTTTGTTTTTATTTGTTTTTTGCATTTTCATAGTTTCAGTATGGATGAATTATAGCATTGTAATTGAATTTAGAATAATGTAACATCTTTCCATTAACTTCTTTGAAGTTATTTGCTCCAAGACAGATGTAGAGAGCATAAGGGTAGGGTCTGTTTCCGAAAACTATTTTTTGTTCTAAAAACAAGAAAAACAGGAAAAATATTTTTGGTTTTCAGGGTTTTTTTCTTTCTTTTTTTTCTTTTGAAAAATAAAAATAATACAGAAAACACCAAATTTAAGAAACAAAAACAATTTTCAGATACCATTTAGATATTTTCCGTGTTTTTAAAACTAGTGTTTTTAAAAATTGAAGAAACAAAGAGAACCTAAATGTCTCATGTTAATTGAAAAGTGAAAGCGAAACTTCAGGATCAAAAGATGAAGATGTTTGGCTACAACACAAGCCAGTATTCCCAATTATATATACCCACACTTTAAATACACTCTGGAATAGAGAGAGAGAGAGAGAGAGAGACATCACCCCCAACTGGATGGATCATAATCATTGAATTGAAAAGGAAGAGTTGTAAAGTATAAACAGCCTAGACCATTTATCATCCATCGTCACTCACAAGCCGGCTACAAAACTACAACCAATGTAGATCATATAGTATAAAATATAATATTCAACACCTTTGTTTTGTCGTGTGAAGGAGAGGAGGGTGGAGGATGATTCTTACCTTACCTTTCTAGGGAATTCCTTCCACCACTCTTTTCATACCTTTTTACCCTTTTATTTCTGATGACTCAAAAGAGTACCCACAACTAGGAACCCTTAGAATCAGCCTTTTTAGACGGTAAATCACATGTTTGCTTCTCTTCCCTACTGTTCCTCTATCTTCTCCCACATGCTTGCCTCGTTCCTCCCTCCTTTGAGCCTTTTTCTCTCAAACTACATTTCTTAACCACATTGGTATCCAGTACCCCCCACTTCCCCAAAGGTAATGCGAACTCATTATTACAGCAAAGCCAGCCCTTTGTTTTTTTATAACCTTCGGCTTATAAAAAGGGTGGGTGTCTGAGCCAGCTTGTGCGCACATCAACATTGACCAATCCCATGGGCATGAAGTTAACAACCTAGTAAATCTTCAATAGCCTTAAGGGAACTTATTGACTAATCTCATGAACATAACCTTGAATAGTCCTAAAGGGACATGAATTGATGACCATTTGATTCCAAAGCCCTTTGTTTTCTACTGTCAAACACCAAACTTCCCTCCAATCCACCTTTAAACACTGATCTTGATGGAAAATTAGTATGATTATGGCTGCTTCCCACTCCCAAATTACCCAAAAATCATCATGTTTAAACTTCCTGATTCCACCAACTTTTTGTAGTCAAGCACTCCATCATGTCATTGCCTACTCCCATTTGCCTAATTGGACAGCTATGAGAAGAATATGATGAATAAAATTAGGACAGGCAGGAATAAGTTTGTGATACTTAAAAAGGAGTATGCAGAGGTGTGGGTATTTTATAGATTTGATCAAAGCCTAAAAAGAAAATGAGAAGTTTGAACCATCTGGCTATCCCAGTCCCCACCTTTAGTTTTTCTCCTTGTCCATAATTTATCTATGTGCTTTAAAGTATAATCTCACACATAAAGTGGCCCTCCTAACATCTCCTTTTTCCTTCCTATTATTGATGAAGATTCAATACCCTAAAACAAACAAAAAATAATCTGAAAATAATCAATTTAGGTTCTTCCTCACAGCCCACCAACCAAACCACAAATAAGGTCACAAAATGGAACCTAAGGACCTATTTGTTTATAGTGTTTGAAAACTATTATTTGTTCCAAAAACAAGGAAAACAAAAAAAATGCATAGAACTCTTGTTTTCCAATTTTTTTTTGTTTCGAAAAAACAAGAAAAACACATAAACATTAAATTCAAAGACTAATAACAGTCAAAACCACCGAAATGGTGTTATCTGTTTTCACAAACTGTTGTTTCAAAATCAAACCAAACAAAACCCATTATTGTAAATTCCTAAGGATACTAGAAAAGTGATGGGACTCATCACCACCGTCCCACCAAGATAATGTAGCAAGTGACTGCATAAGCATCCGTCCACCACCAAATTCTGAAAGCATTGTGCGCACAGAATTTATTCTAAAGGGAGGTCACAAAGCCAGATACCTAGCCCTCTCCATTGATAAAATCACGAAAGTGATCCCCACCACAGAAATCTATACAGTGGCGGAGTGGAGTCCCCACCCAACTCACCATAACAGCAAATCAAATTTCCAACACAAAGTAAAACAAAAAGTACAATTCACAAATCATTTCATTTGGGACTCGTCAATAACAAGAAAATGATTTTCATTCATTGGGAACCTCTCAACAACAGTGAAAATCCCCCACATTGGAATCAGTTATTATGTACATTCATTAATCCCCATAAAAAGGGACCAAAAATCACATTAGTGATGGGAGTTGAAATGAAATAACGGAAGGAAAAAAAATAAAATAATTACCTCAAAGATTAGCATTTTGATTTTCTTCGTCGTCATCGTCATCCTCCGACTTGTGGTGATTCACCTTAGCAAACCCTAACCCCGCTTCGAAACTGCGGCAACTGGTCCGGCGACGGCGACGGCGACGCCTCTACAACGCGCCGAGGACATTTCCATCTGGCAGACCCTAACGGCCCCCAACAACTTCTCCGGTAACTCCTCCTCTGTCTGGGCCTCCACCACAAACCCTATTTATTACGGTCACCGTCGTCACGTATCCCAAAGCCAAATGCAGCGGCGTTGGCTATGCGGAGCTGCCGATGTCGACGCCGATTTCCGCAAGTTGAAACTCTGTACGTTACAGACCAAGGCGGTTGCCAATGCTTTTGGCACAGTTTCCGACGGCCGCTTTTACGATCCACGGCCCTTTCACGATCCGGTTCACGATCTTAAACCGCTGGTTTCGGAAGGCATCGTCGCCGTGGACGAACCGGTAAAAGAGCGAACCGGGAGGAATAGGATCTTCGGTAGCGAAGTAGAACACCGCACTATGGTGCTCCCGTCCAGGGATTTGGAGATTCACAGCGAAGATGAAGGCCTTCTGCGACCTATTCAAAGATTGAGCTTTCCGAAGCGCGTGAGCCACACGGTTATCAGGACGGCCAAGAACGTTGTCGAGTTTGGAAGTGGAACGGAGCCAGTCGACGCCGGCAGGCTTGAAGAGCCAGTCACCGGAGGGAGATTTCGTTTTGACAAAGGCCAGTTTTTGGATCGGAGACAGAAGAGGTCGCCGGGGGAGAAGCCCAGCCATTGGAGCCGTGGTGAAAATCCACGCGTCTCAGAGATCCGCCGTTGATGGCTTCCTCCTCCAATCAGATGATTCTCCGCAAAATGGAGCCGGCGCCGGAACTCCGGTTCCCGCATCGTCGCCGTCGTCGAACACATGCTTCTTTTTTCTCTCACCAAAAACACTCTCTCTCTCTCTCTTCTTTCGCCCGTCTCTCTCAGTTTTTGCAGTGATCTCTCTCCCTCTCTAATAAGTAAATTAGCAATTCCCCTCTACTTTTGAGGAAACTACGAAAACACCCTCGAGCCAGCGAATATCAACTTGGTACTCTCTCTGGCTGACTCGCTGTGATCTTGCCATTTCTCAATCATTTCTCCCCACGCCCCAATTTCCTTTTCATTTATTACCATTATGAGTTTTGTCCATAAATAATTCTTTTTTTTTTTAATTAAATCCCAACGTTTTTTTAAATATAATGCACAAACTAATGCTTACAACCGATAGTGACTACCAATTTAAATTCAAGTTTACAACTTTAAAAAAATTAAAATCATAATTAGCAATTATGATTTTAATTTTAAAAAAAAAAAAATCTTAAAAAATCATAATACCACTTACAGTTTTAACTTAAAAAAATTTAAAATCATAATCATCAACTATAATTTTTATTAACTCACTAGTTTTGTTATTTTTTTTCGAATATATATTACATTTATATTTTAAAATTATATATTATCTGGGGCAAAACTTAAAATTTAAATCAATTAATTACTTCTTTTTTTTACAACACTTTATTATAATATAATAAATTATTCTCATTAAATCCTTCCCTTCCCTTATACTATATGTCTAGTCGTATGGACAATTATATATATATATATATTTTCAAAAACTACATATATATTTTTAAAATCTTAAATTACTTTCAATTTTTTGAGTAATTATTTACTTAAAATTACATTATTGTAATCATCTACTTTAAGAATTAACCTAAATTCCTTTCTTTTTTTATGTCCTACTTAACGCTTTAAACCAAACAGAAGAAGATTCGCTTATTTCCATATATTATTTCACTTGAAATGTTCATTTTTTATGTTTTTATACATAAATATGATATGGTAGGTTTCTTTGGTATATTTATTTAATAGGCTTACTTAATTGTACATTTATACCATATAAACAATGTACACATTATTGGAGTCTGCTCCCTTCTCTATTTGAATAATTCAGCTGCACATGTAGCACGTGTCTATTACTTTCTTAATACTACTCCTAGGAAAATGAATTGAGAGTTCTATTGGGCTACACCCTATTTTAATTTTTCTTCAATAAATTATGTGCATAAAAAATATATTGCTATAGCATGAGTCTTGGGTTAATCGTAACAACATAATACTATAATTTTATATTGTAAAATGAATAGATATTAAAAAACATGTTGGAATAATTTAAATCTTATAATAAATGAGCAACAAAAATAATTTGATTTTTAAATATTTTTAAAATCGGATTATATCAATTATATCATTTATCAGTGATCTTTCTTGATCGACTCTAATATGATTCGACTACAGTTAAACCAGTGGTTCAAATCTAGAATCGTGAAGCAATAACTTTTATGATTTAATCACTGGTTATGTTTTTAAAACATTGATTACCTTACATAATAAATTAATAAATTTTAAGTAAAATAATAATAATAATTCAAATGTGAAAACAAAAAATTAAAAGCTTTTGGTGACGTCTTCTTCTGCAAAGTACATATTTTGGGATTATTACATGTGACATAATTAAGCATATTTTGGGATTATTATATGTGAAATAAAGGAAAATTAATTTGTATAGACTATGGTACCAAAATATTTATGCCTCTGAATATTAATGTTGCACTTTGAAGTGAATGCCAATGCAAATGAGATGTCAGTATCCAATTTTAAAATTAAATGTACGTAAATTCCTTTTAGCTGTATGCACAGAATAAGATACAAATGATAGGCCTTCAATGTCATCTTATAGACATAATCTTGTGGGTACGAGGAAAAAACAAAGTTACTGATAATTTTTTTTATATATTTCATTAATCTCATTACCTCTTTATATTTCAAATTTTATACCAAACATTTCAGCGAATAACAAGCAATTAGATATCTATATAAGGTGATATAACTACTTCATGGGTCTAAAATTTTATGTATATTTTCTTTCAAAAAAATTTATTTATATCTTAATTTTTCTTGTTAACCCTTAATTAACTGAATTTACATCCAATTCCAACAAAAATTAATATTATATATATATATATATATATATTTTTAAAAATTGCATTATGATCTATTGTGATGCATTTAACCAAATCATTTTTTTTTTTAATTATTTTAGAAAATGGCTCCAATCCTTATAAGAACAAAATTAGGAAATACTATAATATGACATGCAAAATAAAATATTTCAGAAAAAAAAAAGTATTTTAGAAAAATCAATAACTTTTAAATTTATATCAACCTAAAGATTAATAAATGAATAAGATATTTATTTATTTATTTATTTTGATAATTGTGGGTGTTTAAGTCAGTTTAAATCAAATTAATGATTATTGGAGAGCAAACTCAATGTTTAATAAATTGAGTTATTATTTATTTTTATTTATTACTTATATATAATTAATTTAGAGCAAACAGCGGCAAAACTGTAAATAGAGGAGAAAGTGTGAGAATTT
This sequence comes from Tetrastigma voinierianum, assembly GCA_016808115.1. Taxonomy (NCBI): domain Eukaryota; kingdom Viridiplantae; phylum Streptophyta; class Magnoliopsida; order Vitales; family Vitaceae; genus Tetrastigma; species Tetrastigma voinierianum. The sequence goes on from JAEQBH010008824.1 coordinate 45,042, forward strand.
AATCAAGGTTTTTAATTACCTCCCTCTTTCTTTCTTTCTTTGCTTAAAAGTTAAAACCCTCCTTGTCTCGTTCTCATAAAGTTAGTAATAATGGAAGAATTAAGGCAAAGGTAGCCTATGATCGATCAAGAAAGCAAGGGAAACAATCACCGCTGTAAGCGACTTTGATCACTTAAACCTCTGCAAGGTCAAGAATCAGAATATGAACCCCGCAAAAAAGTGATTCGGTGGCGGTATGTTGGTCACACTCTCCGATGATTAAGTAAGCACAAGATGGAGAAAGAAAAGCAAATAGTTTACGTATTTGGAATTGACTTACTTTCATCTCGTGGGGGATCTTCCCGATTTATAATGTACGGTTCATAAATCTCCCCTTAATTTTAGGGATAAAATCTCATTTTCCCTATCAGGGATTAATCTTCCGAGAAATAAGGGATTTGGAAACTGGGTATTCCGCTGATAAATAAATTTTTGGTACGTATTTTCCGCCTTTATATGCTTATCCATAACGGAACTTCCTACATACGGTGATTGCCCACCGGACTTAAATCCTGTGATTGCGCCGTCTCTAAAGCAAGTCTGAGAAGACGCCCTGCCATCACTCAAACAGTTTTTAAGACTCTCTCTGGCCTAAATAATGCCCTCCCGGTTTTAATAATGATAAATGGCTTAGACCGCTTCACAACACTAAGCATCCAGCTCAGTCCGTCGAGTTGTGGGTTTAAAGATCATGGTACTCACAATGCCCCTCTTTTCCCTGGCTAGAATTTTGTACTTTTTCAGTCGGGGGAAAATATTATGCTTTTAAACCTTAGGTACGGAAAGTTGAAAGGGTTAGGAGAAATGATGCATACATTGAACGTGTCGAAAGATGAAGTGCATTTGGATATAAAGCGCGTGGGCAGTGCACGTTTCCAACATTTCTGTGGTGCATGCTATTTCGACGACACATTTGATGCACCCGTCAATGTTGAGCCCCTATGTATAGGGGTTGCGCTCCGAGTGCTATTTCTTTTACGATTTCATAGAGCTATTTGCCTATTGCAATTTTCTTTCTCCGGTGCTCTTACAAACTTTTCTTTCAAAGGAATCATTAGAGATCCCTTGACAACTTTCGAATTTCCGATGAGTTTTTGAACTCAAATCTCATTTGTATCGCCTTCCTTGTGTTGTGTTTTATGGCTCTGTTTGTTGAGTATTTTTGGGTTATAAAGTTTTTGTTTCTTTCTGAGGGTGTGATCATTATTCGGCCGTGAGGTTCTGGTGATGATGCTGCAGGCAATATGTGGGATGTTCCCAGGCTTAAAGACATCCCATTAGGTTCTACGAAGGTTCCTAGTTCGGGGTTCTTAGGTCTTGTCACTAGTGGGTTGTCAAACCTCTAAAGGGGGATTTCTTTTGTCTTTCGAGGGTTTTGTCGCCTTCGATGTTTAATGGGCCTTAAGATGATCCCCTTTTCTGCTTGTTTACCTATAGAATGGCGAGAGGTCATGAAGAAACTTCTTACAGTCAAGCTGGGCGTAAGAGGGGGACTTCCCGGGAAACGCCCATTGTAAGCAGCCTAGTAGTTGCTATGTCTATAGAGGAATTTAGATCATTCAATCAAGTTCCTGCCGACATTAGACTAGAGGTGGCGACGACTGGCTACCCCCGACCATAGGAGGGCAAATGTGTCTTTTATTTCTGGGAATTGCTTTGTTCTTGGACTTGGCTTTACATCCGGAGTCTTTAGTGAAGCAATTTCTACACTTCACTAGGGCACCCCCTACGCTTATACATTCGAATGTCTTTCTAATTATGATGGGTTGCACTGTGCTAAACCTTCTCTACTAGTTGGATGATATTTACATTGGTAAAAATTTGTTTTGTTATGCTTGCTGAAGCTTGGGGGTTGGGAAGGCGGCTTATACATGTCACCCACTAGCCCACAAGGCGCAATTTGTAACTAGGCTCTGGACTCTCCTAAGACTAAAGCGAAATGGGTTGTTTTGGTTGAAGGTCCGTGGTATGAGACGTCAAGTTCTCCTAGGCTTCCATTTGATCTGAATCAGTCTCTCACATTCCCAGGTTTGTTTCAGCTTAATGGAGCTTGTACTTCCCTAGTCTGCCTATATTTTGACATGCCCCTTCTCTTTAAACTTTTTGTAGATAGGCTGGGCGAGGCCCGACTAGTTAGCCTAAATGGAGAGGCCGGGATTTGGATGCGTTAGGCCAGCTACTCGAATCACTGGGGAGCGCAATCACGAGCTCTTTTTGTCTATAAAAAAATTTGCATGAGTTAGATGCATGTCCCTTTCCTTACATAGTCCCTATCATCCCACGTCCGTTGCCAGAAGAGCTTATTAAGGGTGAACATTTTATTCTTGCTGACCTTCTGAAGTCAATCCCGGGTAGCTCTTCACGAGGGCGAGTGCCTTTCGGGAGCCTCAAGCGAGATTGTAAAGAGCCTTAGTTGCAGCACAATCAGGTCAGATCAATCACCTTTGGTTGTACAGGATCCAAAGTCTACCCCCTAAGTGGCGAAGAAGAAGAAGAGAAAGAAAGGGAAGAAGGTTGGACAAGTAAAGGCTACTGGCATGGGGTTAGAAGGATTTGTGGACTAGGCGAATCCAATTCCTCTTACAGGAGAGACTTAAGGTGTCCTTCCTGTTCCCCAAATTGCAAGTGAGCAAGCTAAGGAGAGTGAGGATGACATGTCTAGTCTTGCTACTATATTTGCCATGCGGATACGCAAGCGAGCTGCGAGTGCTCAAGGGGAAACTACCTCCTACTTTAAAGTACCAGGCGGCAAGTGTTCAAAACGATCTGGTCTAGATGAAAAGGTTTAGAAGAGCCCGGCAGTAGTTACTTTGGACTCTCTAGAACAAGCCTCTGATGCCCTTCCAACTGTAGAGGCAGCCTAGGATCCCTCCAAGGAAGCTTGTGCATCTTTAAAGGATGGAATTCCAGTCGGAGGACCTCCAAAAACTGATAAAGTTGTGGGCGAGGCTCCTTCCATGGAGACAGCCATTGGTTCGCCGCTCCCGGCTAAATGGTCCAACCTCATAATTGTCGGCCTCTGCAAGCCAAGGGGTCCTGATGAGCTAGTGCTTAACTCATGTGTTAAACCGATGAAGTAGGATCATCTTTCGATGGACACGTCTGTTCTTTGTCCAGATGTTGCCCAGTCAATTATTAACCGTTGGAACCCCTTCAACCAAAGGGACACTTATGTCACCGATATGCACAAACTGTACCCCACCAACCTTCGAATACCAGTGGTGGCTGTTTCTGAAGAACATTTTATTCCCTTCCCCGACTATATGGATGGAAAGTTCTATTAGCGAGTGGCTGAAGATAGAATTTATATTCACAACCATGATTTTAATGAGACGGCTGAGCTGGCATGGCTAAATTTCTAAAGTTTGAACATGAGTTTCATTCTGTGATTTTCTCCTAACACATTTTTTCTTTATGGGTGACGCTGTATCCGAATATGGGGGAACTTCATCTTCAGTTGGAAGACGTCGAGAAGTTGCGACATTATGCTCAATCTTCTATTTCCAAGCATCACACCTTAGACGACGCCTTAGATAAGGCCAAAGCTAGGTCTAAGAGCTAGGAGTGGAAGGCTAAGGCGAGTATAGAGAAGATTACAGGTGCGAAAAAAAAAAGATGAAGCTGAGAGCGAGCCTCTGCGCGGGTTGGCTGTCATCACATAATGGCGAGGTAATGCAAAGACGAAAGATAGTGTTTAGTTAGGGTCAGGCAGCCACTGGTGATTACGAGGCCCAGGCTGAGAAATTTGGGGGCTGAGGTTGCCCGCTTGGAGGTTGAACGGACTTTACTTATGCTGGAGATTAGGGCGACCAAAGATGAAATGTCTTATCTTCACTCTTAGGTCGGTAAGGGCAAAGCAATCATGGAGAAGGACTATCAGAAGGCCTTAGAGTTGATCTTTGCCTATGGTTAAGGATTTTGTATGTTCGACATAATATGTGGTGACCCCTGACCAAAAGTTAGGCGGCATGTGCGATTCCTCCGACCCACTTCCTCCAGAGTTCTTCATGAACCCTAGGTGTCACACCCCGATTCGGTCAGGCGATTGGCGGATCAAGCCAGAAAGTTCGAGGTGCGAGAACATGTGGGACTCTTTACCTTTATGAGACATTTGGGTATATCGAGTCTTATAATTATATCCACATATCATATACAAAAGTTCAAATAAAACTGCAAGTAGTGGTGTTCTGATGTCACATATACGATTCGAGTCCCGTTTACGGCATATTGAAACTATACATTTTATATTTCACGATCGAGTCGCGAGAACCTACGGTGATGGGCTTTATTTTTCGTGTGTTGGCGGCCGAGGAATGCGGAATATCATTGTCTCTTTCTTCATGCCTCTGAATTAAAAACCACGTGATAAACTTTACGGCAATTTGGAAACATAGGTATGCATGCCACGAGTTATAATAAGCATACTCAACAGTAACAGATCAGAAATTTCATCAGGTGTATCGGACATGCGGGAGGCGCAGCAACATAACGAGAGCTTGTGTGTGGAACTTATCTTTTACAAGACTTATGTTTATTGAGGACTCATTAGAATTTGGGAAACATTCATATTGAGAACTTGATGCCTGCAGACTTATATTTATTCGGGACTCAGTAGGAATTCTGAGCTTGTCGTATTCGAAATTATCATATAACTATGGGAATACCTAGACAGGTACTAATATTTGGTAAAAGACACGACCATGATAAGTATCAGAAGATACTATACAATACTCAAGGAAGTCTGCGTGGCACAAACAGTTGTCGGATGCGAACGAGGAGTCTTGAGTAGCACTAATACGAGGACGAAGTGCAGAGTAGCTAACGGGACGAGAATGCGTAGCACTAATCGGGGTACCCGTGCTAATCAAAGTCTTTGAACGCGTGAGAATGGGGAGTACCTGTCGGGACGTTCTGCCCATGTGGTGACAAAAGTCTAGTGTCATTTAATGCCAGTCTTGAGCATTCCTACGTTGTATGTGATGACTTCCTATCTTGTGCAGGGCATGAACTTTGCTCCCATCGAACTGACGCCGCCTCCGATGTAGGAGTCTGGTACATTTCTCACTTAATTTCATCATTTATATACTTAGGAATACGTATTTTAGCTTAAATACGCGAAAATGTGTAAAAGCAGCTGCGGACCGCACACTATCTGCGACTCGACTGAATGCAGTTGGTTACTGGGAGGGTTGTACCCGGCGGTGCGGGTTCCCAAGTGAAAATGGAGTACGAGGTTTAAGCTGTCTTAAGTGAAATTCTTGCATCACTGTCTGGGTGCGGGTTCAAAGGTGTGCCGATGCAGGTCTTGGTGCCCATAAATGGTGATTTCACCATTTTTCATGCACTTTTCTTCCACAATTCCTTTCTATTTCACTCCTCATCAAAAATCAGCTGTAAATCCCTCAGCGATTACTTTTTAATTGGTCGAATCCAGGATTCATACGAGTTCACCCGATTCTCTAGCTGGAATTGTATTGATTCCATATCTAGAAACATTATCAACTAGGGATTTTTCAACCAAACTTCCATAAATCTAGAGTTAGGATATCTTCTAGCAAAACCCTAGAAAAGGAACCAATTTAATCTTCAAGGAAAACCACAGCAATCATATCAGTAATTCATGTACAAAAATTATACCAAAATCCCTACAATTCCATACCAAAGTCATGTATCCATACAAGAATCCATACCTTGGCTTGATCTCTCTTCTTCTTCCTCTTCTTCTCCTTCCTCCTCCTCTTCTTCCCATAAGCCTTGTTTGGAGACCAAAAATGAATTATTTTTGGTCTCCTCCTCTATTTATAGTGAAGGTTTTTGGTTATTTAGCTTTTAGTCCTTCCACTTTTGACTATTTGTATTCTAATTTATAAAAATTGTATTTTAGCCTCTAATGTATTAATCATGTCTTTGATGCCCCTTTTTGGACAAGTACATTTTTGTCCTTAAGTCTTATAATTACTGGTTTTAAGCACCATTTTCGCATTTAATTTTACAGTACAATTTATGCCTACAAAATACCCTAAACATGTTGAAAAACAACTAGAGTATAATTCGGGGTGTTACACTAGGTGCCCTCGGTTCCAGCAGCCACTGAGGCCACGGTAACTGAAGCGGATCAGAGTGAAGCGGCAAGGAGAGCATAGGAACTCGAGATGAGCGGTCCTGCTAGGGATTTTGCTGGAACATCTTAAGTTCCTTTTCTCTTTTTAATTTCTATAATGGGCCCCGCATGGCCGTCTGGATACATATATATTTTTATGGAACCACTATCGCCATTGGCATATTTTGGAAATTCTCATAAATTTTATATTAGACTTGTTTATGCATTTGATATCTTTTATTTATAACTTTTGCTATGAGTCTTGATTAGAATAGTTTGCTCCGGGGGATATCGTTTATTTATAAGTTTTTTGAGAACTGAAGATGGTATGGATTACGAGCAAAAGCACCATTTCTGGGCTTTGGCTTTAGCCAGCAGCTTATGAGCCACTTCTGGAATTTGGCATGTGCTAGCAGGCTATGAGACACTTATGGACTTTGGCATGTGCCAGCAGGCTAGGAGCCACTTATGGACTTTGACATGTGCCAGTAAGCTATGAGCCACTTTTGGACTTTAGCATGCCCGGCGGGTATGAGCCATACGGACTTTGGCATATGCCCGGCGGTATGGTATACGGACTTTGATATGGGGGCTATTCCAAGAGTTGAAAGAAAATAGTTTAAAGAAAATTTTATTGATAATACTTCTTAAGATGCATAGTGTAACGTCCCAAAAATAGTCTTTTCGTTTTATTATTTTACTTTATAACATTTTCTGCTATTATAAATTTTTATTTTATTTATTCGATATTTTATTAGTTTTAGGTGATAAAATAGAGGTTTTAAAGTGAGGTCGCATAGTGGTTAGTGCACCCCAAATTAAGCCCAAGTAGTTTAATGGTATATTTGGGTGCTCTTTTACAAGTTAAATTTGAATTTTTCGGAATTTAAATGCTAAGTGAAAAAAAATAAAAATAAAAATAAAATAATTGTCAAATGAGAATTCAAAGGTCATAAATGAAGAATAATATATGCCAAAGTAGAAATGTGATAAGTTGTTGTGCAAATGAAATAAAAATGAAGGGCTTTAATGCAAAAATGGGAAATTAAGTAAAAATGCCTTTAGCCAAACATGGACTTGTACATGAAAATGAGATAAGACAAAATCTTGTCTTGAGGGGAAGAACACGTTTGGTTTTTGGGAGAAGCTTAGAGACTGGCGCTTGTGGGGATGAAGCCGTCTAGTTTGATTTACTCCATTTTGTTCAAAGTTCTATGTGATCAAAATGAAAGAAGAAGGAAGAAGAGAAAGCTAGTGAAGATCAAGAAGATCAAGGTTAGAAACTCTCCTCACTCCTTCTTTGATTGTGTTTGGGTTTGGTAAAACCCTAATTTTGTATATATATGTTTGAGTTACAGTTCAAGCAGACTTTTTGCATTGATTAGGATTGGTTTTGAGGAATTTTTGTATAAAGGAAATGTTGGGGTGTTAGGGAGATCTTTGTGGGTGCAAACCAATGCTTTTGTTTTTGTCATTACTTATCCAAATTGAGTGATTCAAATTTTTGAGTAGACTAGACTTCTAGGAGAAAATTTTTTCTTGAAATAAGTGTATTCAAATTTGGACCCCATTGGACCCAAAAATACGTCAAAGTGAAGCTCTGTTTTCGGTCAAATTCTAGTTCTGGTTTGGTACGATTTTGGTATTTAGGCCATAAGTTGAGTTTCACTCATCCAAATTAAGTAATTCAAATTTTTGGGTAAACTAGACTTCTAGGAGAACAAATTTTCCTTGAAATAAGTGTGAACATAATTTGGTTTATTGTCCCGAGAAATTCGTCTAATGGGAGCTGTTCTGGAGAAAATTATGGTTTTGTTTTGAAAATAGAGTAGTCCCGGTTGTTTAGAACATATCTTAAGTTTCGATGCTCCGAATTGGATGATTCCAATGTCTATATAAAATATATTTATAGAAGAACAATGGACTTGAAGGAAGTTGGGTAAAACATGGCTCATTTGTTCCTAGAAAATTTTACAAGTGAAGGTGTATTTGGTAGAAATCAACCCTAACCAAAAACACTAGCATGCATGAGTGATTTTTCTTTGTTCGTTCTCTGATTGTGATGTAATTATGATGAATTAGGGGCTGGTGATGATAAAACCTTACCTAAGATCGGGATTCCAAGGAAAGGAGACCATAATCGACAACATTTTTGGTTTGTTCTTCATACTTCTCTTCTTGTTTCAAGTTTTGTGTTTGTTTGTCAAACAAATCACGGAATACTTTATGAAATCTGCATTTTTGGTTTGTGCTAGTTAAATCTGAAATGTTTGACAAACATCTGCATATGTACTTCTATTTGAACCATATATGAATTTGTTTGAGTGTTGGTTAATTGATTTATAAATGGCCTATGTAGTGGTAAACATGACGGGATTCACGTATGTACAAACAAATCCGTCAAGAATGTTAATTGTATTGTGAAAATGTGAAAATGGTATTGTAAATGACTAATTATTAATGCCCTTAATACCAATAAGGGTCAATGTAGTAGTAATGTGAATGAAATGATTTATAGTGGCATCTTGATTCGCCTTGGCTGAGACGATATCGGTAATTATACAACGCAAATGTAAAATAACCCGATCTATACTTTAGTTGGACGAGTACTAAATTATTAAATATTTTATCGGCACGCAGCCCACAGAGCCGTCTGTTGATTCCGTTATCTATCTGCCGAAGGTTTCGGTTAGATTCGTTTAAGGGCAAAATGATTAATAATTGTGTGGATTATGTGAATTGATTTGTGACAAGAATAATAACACATGGAAGCATGAAAGATGAGAATTATTGTATTTCTATATTTGAAACAAAATGAAAGTATGTTAAACTACTATAAAATGGTATATTTATAAATATTGCATGGATCACATGAGTAGTATGTTGAAAGGTTGTTTGGAAAATATGTTGAATGTTTTTGAGATGATTAAGTGATGCATATAGCAAAGTTAATTTTGCACATATATATGTGGTATAATTGTTTGAAATGAGAATAGAAATGCAAAGACCAACTAAGCATGAAAATGCTTCAGCGCGTTAACTTTCCACTTTGCCTCACAGGAAGTAGATGAAGTGGTAGGATGAAAGCGAGAGCCCTAAAGTCATCGTCAAATGCGTCTTGACATAAGTAAATGTCATGTCTCATGCGTACACTTCATTCCATGATATCATGTGACTCTTTGTATTGAGAAATCAAAAAAGATGTAAAGATCTTCGCAGAAGATTATATTTTTATTTTTTTATCATGAATGTACTTTACATTGTGGATTTTCAAAGGCAAGAAGGTGAACTCACGACAAAATATTTTGTAAATGATTTGGAAAAGGGCATGAAATATTCGTTTTGTATAAATATTGTACTAAAGTATGGTTATAAGAGCCCTCTTGAAAAGATATAAATGCATGCTTCTTATATCAATGAATGTGGTCATTAGTGATATCATATTCACATATATAAATATGATTAAATGGATATTAAATATCCTATCGAAAATGAGTATCTAAAATGTGTTTTATAGATAAATGGATTTAGTGGTCCATTCACGATGTCGGTCCAGTCGTCGGGTCGGGTCGGTCGGAGACGCGACACACAACATTCATCGAGGCAGCGTCCGTCTAGATTATTTAATGCATATATGATCCTGGCTACCCACCTCTCCTTATCATGTATGGCCCCTCGCAGTCGTTGGAATTTTTCGATTTCTTCGGATCAGTGCTTATTTTCAAAGACCCTTCAGACTAGGTCTCGGCTTCCCGAGAACAGCTAACACATGCAGTATATCGTTTGTCTTTGTTGGTACGATGCTATACGTACAACCGCAACTTCATGGAGTTAATCAGTCATATCTAAGTCTTTGGCAATGGCTTCAGTATTAGCCTTTTAGGGATTTCCATTCGAAGTGTGGGCACCCCAATTTCTGTAGGAATTATAGCCTCCATCTTATAGGTGAGGGCGAACGGTGATACTCTAGTTGGTTTCCGGTTGGTTGTTCTATAAGCCCAAAGAACTCTTGGTAGCACGTCTACCCATTTTCCTTTAGCCGAATGCTAGACGTTTTTTCGAAGCTAATAAGAGAGTTTTGTTAGATACTTCCACCTGACCATTGCTCTATGGGTGTCGTAGGGTTGAATTCAAGTTTTTGATTTTCAACTCATGGCAAAAATTTATGTATACTTCGCTATCAAACTGCGACCCAATGTCAATTACAATTGACTGAGGTATTTCGAATCGGCAGACTATATTCTTCCAGAAAAATTGGACAACGTCTTTAGCTTTGATGGAGGTTAAGGCTTCAGCTTCTATCCATTTTCTGAAATAGTCAGTGACAACCAATAATAACTTCTTTTGGGTTGGGGCGGTAGGCAGTGGTCCAACTATATTGATCGGGATGAATCATGCGTGCATTTTAGTTGAATTCTCGGTGTTCTTGTAGCTCAACGCATGATTCAATGCTCATTAATATTCGCTAATCCACTCATATTTATATTTGTTCTATAGAATATGCAGCGATATTTGGAATCAAAAAGCGGCTAAAGGCAGAAAAACATAACATAAGTAGAAATGACAAGCGGTGGACAACGAAGTGCTCTTTTGGTTCCTGTTCAGCAAAGAGACCCTTCGTGCAGCCCAGTGCTTGCCCGGCGCAATGAAGACCTACTTGTGTGATGAACTCGGAGACCAGCGTTTGAAGGGTCTCGACTACACAGCGGCAAAGCAACCTTTGTCGCGGCGTAGCGAGGTCCCCTTTCCAAAATGGGAACTCGTAGAACCCTAATTTATCTAGGCCATCGATGGGCCCGTGTCCTAAGGTATAAAAAGGAAGTAATTTCGAAGCAGAAAGGGGGATTGGATTGAGAAGAAGAAGGAGATACGAGCATAAAGAGATCAATATAGACAGATTCGGGAAAGATCGCAAAGACGGAGTTTTCTGTAGTTCTTCCTTCAACCTACTTCATGATTTGAATTCTTCAATTTGTAATGAATAATATGATGAACTAATTCTTTTCTCTAGGGTTTTGCCTACCCTAACCACAGTTTAATGGATTGATTTTGGTTTATTTGAATATTAATATGAGTTCTATCGATTTGCTTTAATTAAGTTATTACAGCATGTTATTGTCAGAAGCCCAACCGTGACATGCCCAAAATTTGGGGAGTTTGAATCGAGAGAAGTGCTTCAGGACATGGTTAAAGCAACACTTGGGTAGTCGAAGAATAGAGATATTCCAGATTGCAAGTGTGGCACTAGGGTTTTGCACATTTAGGCGTTTAGATCGAGGTTGAGAGCGGAGATGCAATACATCCCACTTGTGAATGAGCAAATATATCTCGATGGGAGCTATCTTATGGAAAGATCAATAATAACATAACTCATATGAATACTTTGTAAGTCCTTAATTAAATTGACATATCAAGTGTCTGGTAGGAGGCGGTACCTAGGTTTCTCAACATCGATATAATTCAATACATCCGATTTTAGAAGTTTTTATTAATTCCTGATAATTTAGTCTCAATTCGCTTTAGGATTAGATCCAAATATTTATGAAGTCACTAAATAAGTAGTCGACTCACGCCTCTTCGAGGAGCGACCTTGACTAACCACTACACTGTCTGACTCGTGGGCGTATACTTGCGCACACGGGTTTTGCACTTCCCACCCCTAATTTACCTCCCCTACAAGAGGCTGTCAAGTTTTGGTCACGGATTTAATAGGGAGAAGTTTGAGTGTTGATATTCCAATGACCATGCGTAGATAGTACTTTGGATCAATTTTACTTTCTTTGGTCTTCTCGGTTATTAATCATTTTCTATTTTTCTATTTTTACTTTTATTTCACGGTTTCACGGGTTCTTCTTTGTGCATCAGATGTTGAATTTAGTTTGATCTCATCCTGTGATTTCAGGAAAGTATTTAAAGTGTATGCAAAACGAAGATCATTTGCTTCCATTAGATCTAAGCCAACGAACCTTTGCATCAGATTACATAGCGAAGCGGTAACTTGATGCGAAATCATACGGCGCTCAGTAGACCTGAAAATATTCGTGATAGGGATGAACCACAGGTGTAACAGAATGGACATAACCATAGAAATCAAGCCACCACACCCTTACGTACGACGGAATGTCATATGTTGCCCAGGAGTTTGCATTGCCTCACCAAACGGTTGTTGATCATTTATCACGGCGACCCGCATACATCACGAACAACTTTAAGCTGGAGTAACTTTCGGATGCTGATAATATACAGGTTCATGGCTACCTAGTGAGAATCCGGTGCAAATTTGTGACTTTATTGAAGTCTGCGTCTGGTTAAAGTATAATAGATATGAAAAGCTCTCAGACTGCGGCTAATCCCATTGTCACTTAGTGATCGGGCTAAGCATTGGTTGACCAGCCAGCCTCCAGACTCCATCACCTCATGGAATGACTTGGTGCAGAAATTTCTAACCAAATTTTTCCCACCCTCGAAGATAGCTCAATTGGTGCAATAAATTAATACATTTAGACAATTTAAGGGGCAGAACCTAGTTGATGCTTGGGAGAGATTTCATGAGCTATTGAGGAGATGTCCACATCACAGATTAACTATGTGGATGCAGGTGCACACATTCTCTGTGGTCTAGCGATTATTTGGAATGATCTGTTGACACCTCAGCGGGAATTGCTCACGACCAAAACCATATCAAACCTATGTCTTGGAGGATACAGCTACTAATCTTAATCAATGGCCGAGATAGATCGGCTTTTGAAACCCTTATGACGAACCTGAGTTCTCGGTAACACAGTAACCATCGCCTGATTAACTGGAGCAACTACAAAAGCAAGTGCGATCAATGCTATTCAGAATGTCCCAGTGGGAAATTTGTGAATCATCGGTGGACAACACGATCTTATGGAGTGTCGGTCGAGGCGGAGATGACAATAGAAGCGAAGCCCGATATGTGAGATCGACATGTCCCGACCCACCGGCAAAGGCGTATGGGGCAATACATACTTGAGCGGATGGGAATCAGAATCGAGTGCGGGTCGGGATGGAGAGACAATCAAAATAGTCAGAACAATCAGAGCTATGGATGGAGGAATGATCGAATAACGGCGCCACTACCCGGAGTGGATAGACACCTGAGGAAAGTAGGCTGGAAGCGACACTTTGCATAGATGCTCATACTATGGGCGCCATACCACAACCGGAGGGTCCTTTCTTCCATCCTGATATGGGCGTCATACTATGATTGCTATGTGCGGATCTAATTGTCTAGAGGAGGTTGTTCAGAATCGCACTTCCCTCTCTGCTCCTGCATGGACAATTGATAACAGAGCGTCTGACCAGCTTCATTTGCTAAAGGGTTAACACTTGGCGTTTGTTAGATAGCTTACCATTGGTGATACGTTGAAGGTACAACCGCCCATGGAGTGCAACTAGGTCAGGCACTATGGCATTGTAGGTCCCAAGTCTCGGCGATGAAGCGAAGCTTGGTAGAGTGGCGGCGTCTCACGGGGAGTGTGAGCATCTCTAGTATCGTTGTGGTTAGCCGTTGAAACCGGAGAGGATTCATCGATTTCATTGCTATGCTGAAACTTCATCTGTATGAAGGCTAGAAGTCTGTTAAAGTCCCGCCCGCCTTTTGAGATCCTCGACACCCTATGCACATCAAAGCCGTTACAATACATGAGGTGAGTACGAGGCGCATCATAGTGGGAACTGACCACTGTTTGGATTAGTGGAGGAAATGATAGCGAGGTAATCTATCGGCTCAGTTTCCTGCGGGCTACGTGTGAGCGGCATTCACTAAAGTCCTAGCGTAGCCTTGACAAAGACCGCCCGGTATATAGTTTATGGTTGATCCCGAGTTCCGATTAGGTAGGCGGATTTGGGTAATTCTACACATGGGTTGCCCCATTCCACTGATCTTCTTCCACTAGGTACCTCCTTAGGCGTCACACTTAACAGTAAGCTTTCCACTAAGAACTTTAGACTTCAGCACCTTTCGGTTTCGTGTCCATAGTCCCTATGATAATCGCATCTCAAGGGTTTGTTTCTATGAACAGGATCCGTCTGGATGGGTGCAGGCCATTTAAAATTCGGTAGGTCATGAATAAGAAGGAAATAGCGCTGCGTACGGGATATTTCAGGGGTTGAATTGCAGGGCTCTCTCGCACAGAGACTAATCTCGGGGTCGCTTTCAATCTCCGTTCTGACCTTTGTTGGATGTGGACGGCTTTTTTCCCACTGGTTTATCTTTCTGATTATTGATTTGTGATCCTTGGTATGCGAGATCTTTGCTTGGATATTGTTCTCCGGCGTTAGTGTCTGTCTGCCCCCTTCTCTGCTCTTCCATTGTTGTGGAGTTTAGGTGGTGGATGAGGAGTCGACGACCGAAGCTACGAAGTTAGAGGACTACATCCATGTTGTAAAACTCTATTTGTTAGGCGGCTTGAGCCTCATATGAAGTCAGTATGGCTCTTCTTAGTGTTTCAAAATAGTTTTGTAAGAGGCGGGTATTCCTTTTGACACTGCGAGCATAGGTGCTCTGAGATCGCTGGTTAACATATTTATTGCATTTGGTAGGAGCTTGTGAAACAGGCTAGTGTAGAGCCTCATGGCCGCGGGAAAACTTTGCATAGTAGAAGGTCATTGTCGACATTCAAAGTCATTGCCTGATTGTAATGGAGCATATGATCGTAAGGGTCATTAGAGTCGTCGAGAACATATTAAGAAGCTAATTATAGCAAACCATGAGAGCGACTCGTGAGTCGAGAATGTGTCGCCCAGGGGTGAGAGAGCATGTCATATTCGGAACTTGAATCGTTCTTTGCGAAATTTGTATGTAGAGCGTAGGTCATGTATCGAAGGCAGGGTATACTGGCTATACAGGCGGCACTATGCCCATAGGTATCTGGATGTGTTTAAACCGTTTGGCTGGTTGCTCGGCTGATTTCTCTCTTCTTGCGAATCAGAGCGTGCCATTACTCGACGTGTGTTGAATGCGAGCGATACAAGTGTCTTTAAGTAGCGACTTAGCCTGCTTTACTTTTTCTTGGGGAGGTTTGGCGAGCTACGAGACGACTCGTCGATACGCTGGGGTATTTACATCTGTCATGGATGATGGGCTCCTTTCCTTTATCGTGGCGATTAAGTTAGATGTCTTGCATGTCTCTTCGCCCGGTGTGCTCTTTCTACGGGTATAAGCGATCGTTTCATCTTACGCGGATGACCGTAGCGGTGCTACTAATTCCCTCGTTGCCTGCGCTCCTCATTTTCTTCTCCATTGTCTTGACACGATAGAAAAATTGATGCCCGACTGTGGATCACCCGGGTTCTTGATCATTATCGCTTGTTCAGACAATCTCGGATCTTGGAATGGGAAGCGTCGAGCTGCGGTGGCGAATAGCTCTTTGGAAAGACATTAGAATGACTCTTGCGTTATCGGTGATACTTTTGTTGATTCCCACAGACGGCGTGGTGTCGTACTGGATCGTTTGACCTCGAGGCATCGGCGGGCGATATAAACTGCAATGGAATTAAAGCGGTGTCTGTAGCCTCTCGGCGATTAAGTCAGCAAAAGGATGGAGAAGAGAAAGAATGGAGTTATCACAGTTGGAGTTGTATACATTTCCCTCACGGAAAGTCTTTTGTTTTTATGCCAGGTACCTCGCTTTATTATAGGAAAGATAATCTATTGATTTTGTTAGATATCTCTTTGTATTAGAATTCATCTTCACTATTAAGGATTTATGTTTTTTGGGCATTATGAGATTTGGATATTTTGGGAGATCATGGATAAATACGCATGCGCAAAATTCCCTCCTTAATATATTTGCTCCTTAACAAACTTCACATATGAGATAGGATGGTCGGTTCAGGCTGGGATGCTTAGAAGAGGTATAAGATTATCTTGATAAGTTTGTGAAACAGAAAAATCTAATTTCTTAAAAATGAGTAAATGATAATTAGGTCAAAATCAGAATTTTTCATATCTCGGATGACAAGCGGACTTAGCAGTTGGAATCGATACCATGAAATCTAGCTACCAATGTTGAATTTCCTCCCGAATTAAGAAAAATAGTAATTTACCGTTTATAATGGCGAGTAGTAGGACAACGCGCATTTAGTGGCTCGCGATTGTCATGCGTGTCGAAGTGCGAAATGAGTTAACTTGTTTCGAGTGTGGGCGTAATGGATATGGCATCTCTAGTGGGTAGGTGAATTAAATGGATAGGTATCCTGCCAATAAATTAAAAGTTGGCGTGGCATGTGAGGGGGACAAAGAATCTTCTCTCATTTTGGCTTGTACGCATTGGAGGGAGATCGATTTTGAAAATGGAGGTTTTAGAGAGAGAAAGTTGACTTCTCTACAAATTTCCGACTTCGGACCGTCAGTCGCGTCGGGCGAAGCGAAAGTTGTTCTGTGGTAAAGGCTACCGAAATGGGCATCCGGTTTGAGGGAGTTTCGACAACTCCGGAGGTAGAGTCTTCTCCTCTCGGTTATTTTCCAGTTTTAAGTCTGTAAATGGTTTGGTTGATTTAGATGGTAATTGGCCAGTTAATCGATCGAAAAATTCGAATTTGAAATCTGAAATTTGGGACACGTTTTTGGGTCCCTTGGTGTGTGAACTGTGTTATAATTTAAACGATAAATTATGGTTTGGGTGTTGTTAGTAGAAAATGGCCGTAGTTTAGTTGCCTGTGAGTGAAGGGTTGCCTAGCTTGACCCATTGCTCGGTTAGAAATTATTAAAGCAGTCTCGGTTTGCTGTTTATTGAAATGGTCTATGTGTGTTGCTTAAGCAAAATGTACTTAAGAATGGCTTGAATTGTGTGGAAAAAATGAGATGTTAAAATCTTTATTTAATATGTTAACATGGTAATTTGAATTATATAAAATATAATTGTGTAGAAGCTATTAAAATTCAGAATTGGATTTTTGATTAGTACAAAATTCATTGCAGTGTTATTGCTAATTGAATGACATGATATTTTATTAGGTTAAATTTGTCAATATATGCATATAAAATATATTAGCATGAATTGTTTGGAAATTAATAATCGTTATATGCAAGGCGCCCCAGAATGGTAGGTGTGAGTCATGTGTGAAAAGTAAAGAAAAATGGTTGTGAAAATTTATGGAAGATTTTAAATTGGGTTGGGAGATTGTCGAGAATTCACGTCGGAGGAGCCCGTGAATTATTCAGGATGGTTATCGATAAATTAAAGTAGAAGATTAGTCAAATATATTCAGAAACTCGATATGATGTTTCAAGAACAAAAACCTTTTGTTTTAAAGCGTATTTTTCTCACATTTGGCTTAGGCATGCGTGAGGGAGTCGGTGGCTGAAGAAATGCAGATAGGGTGAGTCGCATTACTCATCCATTATCATGTAGACATTCAAGTAGGATCGTGTATTTCTTGGGGTAATGATCTTGGTTACCATTGCATGTGTACCCAGGTGGGGGTAGCTTGTGTGGGAATTATCATTTCTTGGGCTTTGCTTTCCGGCGCAATGAAGATCATTATTTCAGGTAGAGGGAGTGTTCAAGAAAACGGCGCTCATTAGAGGCCGCTTTTAAGAAGAAAGCCGACATGTGGCTTTGATTTCATTTTTGTAAAACATGAATGAATTATTACAATCGAAACATGTTGTATTAAGAGTGATGTATTAACTCTTGAACTTTGGTAATATAGTTGGTTAGATTCTTGGTGAGTATGATGTATAGGCCAATGTGGCCATTTTTACTCATTTTTATTCATATGTGGACCCAGTGTGCTCGGTGTACGATATTAGGACAGGTTGTATCTTGGGTAGAGCTCCCTATACAAAGGAGACTCTACCTTATTTTCGTTAAATCTTAAGTCTTAGAAAATGGGACTCAATGGAGTGGTGTCGGGTTCTGGGCATCACTTGGCGGCGGGTTGACGGACACGAAATGGGCGATCACGGTCTGGATTAGTTCTCTCTTAGCTTTAATATGGTAGGTTATGCAGAATGAAACGTGGGAAGGGCAGGCGGCTGAGCTGTGACGAGCTGTCAGTGGTGGGCCTAAGCCCAAAGGCCACAGTACTCACAAAACCGATCCTTTTTACCATTAACTTGATGTTACTCACCATCTAAAGTTTTTGGCACTTTTGATTTGTGTTTCTATCGATAGTATTGCTAACCTGAATCAATTAAGTTATCCCTTTTCAAAAAATAATAATAATAATAACACGTATTTTTTAACCATGATTGAACCATTAAGAATTATTATTATGTTTCTCACCAAACCTGGTTGCCCATTTCTCCTTCTCTGCTAGGTCTTGTTAATTTAGAGAAAAGGTGATTTTTTGCGCTTCTTTACAAGATTCACCCGTTCATCTTTTCGAGGATCTAGTTTTTTCAAATAAAGTGGTTTCTTTACTTTATGCTCTAGGTTTGTACTTTTCCTTTGTTTCTTGTTTTGTATTGACTTGTTGTAACGTGTAGCGGGTAGTTTTATATCATTGACGGTTAGCTTCTTCGTGTGTTTTCACTTTGGCAATTCAGATGACAAAGTTTAATCCATTTTTATAGATCATTATATCAAATCTTATTCGTAGGTATCTTCTGAGATCTAGAATCTTAGATGACCTCTATGCATTTTTGGATTATCCCAATACAAGCCTTAGGTTGATCCGTTTCTTATTAAGCGGATGTTGCGTCATCCTCACAAAATTTTCAACTTTTGATTTTGTATTTTTTAGCCATTATAACCCAAATCAATAAATTTATCTCTTTTTTAAAAAAAAAATGTGATTGTGCTTTCTTCAAGCTAATGCCATTGAAATATTTTTCTTTTTTTTGTATTTCATTCAATTAATCATTTTGTAATTCATATAAAGTTGTCAATAATTCAATAAAAATTTCAATTCAATGCATTTCACGTCCCTGCTTCGATCAACGTTGTAACAAACATAAATCAGCTGAGTTCAGCAGGTTCATGATTCGATTTAGGTTGAACTGGTTTGAGATCATCAGATTGAAAAGTTGGGTTGGATTATATTTAGGTTCATATATTTCATGTTAGGGGTTGACTTTCAGTGACTCTGTTCGGACCGACCTCAGTACTTAACCCTAAACTCAAGTGTTCAAGAGTTTAGGTTGACCTAGAAAGGGAAGATGTCCAAGGTTCATCCTAGTATGAACACATTTGTGAAGAACAAATCAAAATATTATGATGTAATGAAAAGTAAATATATAAAAAAAAAACACAATGCAATTAAGATTATTTTTTGTTTAATTTATTCTTTAAAAGAATTATCTAAACATTGAAAAAAAAAACCAAATTCAAAAATTAAATAAAAATATAACGAAAAACTGATGTTTCATAATGGATAAAGACAAAATCTCATCGACATTCATCTTTAATTCTGAAATTTTTCTCCAAACTTGAAATTTTTAGAAGTATCTGCAACGTTAATTATTCTTTCCAACCTATATTCGGTTCCAAAAGAGTACTTGAAAAAGAAAAATATATATTAAATAAAATATTTTTATTTAGCTATTTGATAAAAGATATTTTAAAAATCAAATATAATCAAAAGTAATTAAAAATTATTTAGTATTTGTATCAATAGATTAAAATAATTAAAATAAATTAAAATTAATAAAAATATTTATTAATTTTAAGTTTGTTTTTAAAATTTCCCTCACATTTTCTGTCGTCATTTCTAGTTACATGCAAATTGGGCAACTCTTCAATTCTACGAAACAAGAAAATAGAAAGTTTTTTATTCTTAAAATAAAATATTACAAAACATGTTTAATGATTTTGTTAATAGAAATTTTTGTTTCAAGAATTTATTAGAAAAAAAATTGTTTTATAAAGAGTGATTTTATTTTTTATTTTTTTTGAGAACCTTTTCTAAATAGTTATTAAAATCGGAAAATAAATAAATTTACAAGGTCACAAATTCCTAAATTTAAATTTTATTTATTTGGATAACGGTACAGCTTTCACTCAGTGGCAATGAATGTAAATCCGTTAAAAAATTAAGGCAATTGTGTAATTAACAAAACAGATACGATAACTTTTTGAATTTTGGTTGACTTCATCTGATTTGACGAGCGAGAAAGCGACACGTGGTGGAATGTAAAGACAGAAACAGATGACGTATATGGGCAATGATTAGATCACCCTGGTTGGACGCTTTAGGAGCAGTCGGTGACAATTTTAGCCACGTGGCGGAACGTTATCTACTAGGTGTCAACGTTGGGTGACAGAGTGGGGCAGTTTCACGAGTTTACAATATTTTATTCTTATTTAAATAATATTTTATAAATTTAAGTTCAAAATGTTTCTGGTGAGTAATGAGTATACGTTTGTGGGCAATTACCATATATTTATTTTATTTATTTTTTAACATGAAATATTCCTGGTAATTTGTCGTAAAAGGAGGGGTTCCTATATCACCTGCCTATAGGAGTGTTTGTCTATGAAAAGCAACTTAGATTTAGATTTTACAGATATTAATGGATATTTTTATAAAAATATTTAATTTTTTTAACAAAAATATTAAAAATTAAACAAGAATATACGTATTAAAATTCTTTTATATATATATATTTTTTTTTTTATTTACTTTGCATCATGTTCGTGTAAAGATCAACGTCGATATTATGCCAGTGCCGAGTGGGTGGATCGTTGGGGCGTGCTTGCCAGCCGATGGGGCGCGCAGCAAATGAAACGCGGCGGTGGGTCAATGTGGCGACTACGATCTTGATTAGGCAGGAAATAGAAGCGTAATGTCCAGTTTTTCGATAATGTTTTCCGCCTGCTTTCTGTTTCCTTCGCCCATTTATGAATGTGATCGGCTTTTTATGGAAAGTTAATTGGTTTCCAAATGAAAGGGAGGAAAACTGACTTTATTCTTGGCGATATTTGTTTTTCGCTTTTGAATAGTCAGTCGCGCGAATCTTGCGCCGATGATTGTTTGATCATCCGCAAAAGCGAGTTACGTCGTGGTTTGTGGGGATGTGTTCACGATGGTTTGGTCGGAAATCGTTGTTGTGATCTTGCCCGAAAGCGGTCGGTACAGTAGAGGATGTAGGCGATAAATCGCGAAAGTCTTTCACGTGGCCAGAATAGTCATGATCGGGACTTAGGGTAAAGTAATTGGTCGTACCGTATGAGGGATACTTGAACTCTTACGGGTTTGATCAGTACGGACGCTTGGATAGGGATCTTTGGCCAAAGTCGTATTGCGATCAAGTAGCATTTGAATACCAAATTTTAAGAAATTAAGAAAATAACCTTTTAAAAGATAAGATAATTTTGTCTCCGAAAAAAAATATATAAAATAATTTCTCTACTATATATATATATAACATAATGTTTTGCATATACTTGTACGTAAAAAAAAAACCATAAAATAGAAATCTAAAGTTTATAAATTACAAGTTTTAAATAATTAGTTAAGAATAATATTTTATATGTTTTGGTAAAAAATTACTTTTGACTATTTAGATACTGCTTTCAATGCCATAAGAGTTCCGTTCGATCGTCATTATGTATAATTTTTGAGGAAAAAAAATCAACAATACGATGAAAAAACCAAATTTTTATTCAAAGGACGGCGTTAAATTATTTTTCTCTATAAATATGAGCTTTGAAATTGTATGGAAGAATAAGATTTCGAATGAGGATCATTTAATTTTCATTGAAATACATTTTTTTGTATATATTTAATTTTTTTTTTTGAAAACTAAAATAATAAAAATAGATAGAATATCATATGATTTACACATGTTTAAAAAGGTTTTAAAAAATCATATACGAAGCAAATGTCAAATCTTTATTCATTCAAGTTTTTTTTTTAATATTAAAAAATATTTTTTATTATATCTATTTATTTTACATATTATATTATAATAATTTGTTTTAGATTCAAACATAATTTTTCTATAGGTCTTAGCCTTCGTGTTTATTTTTATTTATATATTAAAGAATAAATAAAAATAGATATACCATTAAATGTGGAATGAAGACCTTGAGAAAATAAACACGACGGCTCCTTGAAGAAGAAAGCGGCCGGTCAAAAGAGAAGTATTATTTTCCTCCTCCTTCGAATTAATGGTGGTTGTTGCCTAGGATTTTAATATAAATAAATAAATAAATAAATCTTATTGAAATCCACAAATTCAACATTCAACCACGAAAATTTCTTTTTATTTGTTTAAACAATAAGCTAAATAAATAATATTTGTTTATTTTACTCTTCTTTTTTTTTTTAAACATGATATTTATGTCGGCTGGAGTAGTAGTTTGAACTTTTAATAAAGTTAGTCATTTAATATGATATCAAAACTTGATCATGGGTTGAAAACCTCTTTTTATAATTTGAATATTTGATCATAATTCTGCTTAATTTATTTGACTCTCTACATGATAGAGTCAACACCAAGTAACTTTATAGCTTCGTAAGCGTTTTTTCAATACTTAGAATCACTCTCGGTTTAAGAGTTTTTTATAATAACTTTTTATACGTTGTAGTCATTAGATACTTAGTTTAGATAAACAAATCAACTATTCATTACTCAATTAACCACCTAACTAGTCGTTATCTATTAATTACATTATAAACAAATCAACAACTCAATTAACCACCTAACTAGTCATTATCTATTAATTACATTATTTTGAGTCTTGGATTACCCAACTCTCTTGGATTACCCAACTCTTCGTGTTAATTACTGCTCAAATATGTGCCCTTAAAAGTTATAGATGGTGTGGTCTAGAAAAAATAATAGGGAAAGTTTACTTTAAGCTCGGTATATAGGCTCGAGTTTTTTACGTTAGATACGGATTTTTATCGGCTTTGGAATGAAGTGCATAAAAAAGTGTCAGAATATTCTGATTCAATAAATGAAAAGCTCGAACTTTTTTCAATCAAACCCTAATAATATGAATAATGTAAGGAAAAAATGGCTTAATCATTGCTTAAGGAGATTCAATACTTTTTTTTTTACATCTATTCATGATTTTAATTATATTACAAAGTTGTAATAATTTGTTCCTATGGAGACTTGAACTGATTAACTTTCACGTGCGCGTTCGGCAGCTTCTTAGAGGCTGAGTCGTATACCATTAGCGTGTTTAATATTTATGAAAGAAAATAATCAAAGGAAAGCATAAAATCCAAGCTAAAATCAAGAGAAATAGCAAAATATTCACATCTACTTATTTTCTTTCAACAAAAACTAAAGTTATTAATGTTTTTTTATATGAAAGTGTAAAGCAAAACCTGTGGGCACTCATCCTTGTATGTCCATCTTTATTGTGCAATTGTATATAAGGATTAAGGACTAACACTAGTTGAATGGAGCAGTGGGGACTCCATTGCATCAAATTCATTAAATTTAGATTGTTGTCATGCTTTTCCTTTTAATAACAGAAAGAAAGGTATCATTGTCTCGTTGCCCTCATTCCTTCTCATCAAAGTTTTCATTTTGATTGAATGATTGATATATATATATAAAGAGAGAGAGAGAGAGAGAAAGAGAAAGAGAAAGTTGAGAAAATCTTTAGGTAGCTTCACTTAAGCTAAAAGCTTTCTAAAGGACTACACAAGAAGCATCCAATTAAGGAAACTTATATATATATATATATATATATAACGAGAGAGAGAGAGAGAGAGAGAGAGAAAGAGAGTTGGGAAAATCTTTAGGTAGCTTCTCTTAAGCTAGAAGCTTTCTAACGGACTACACAAGAAGCATCTAATTAAGGAAACTTGTGTTTCAGTTGAAGAAGACGTAAAAAAAATGTAAAACATATACATGGTTAAATATGGTTTTATAAAAATAATTATATTTTGAATATAATGGATTGTTAAAATCTTTATCGCAATAAGCTATAAATATTCACTTCTTGTAGTTATTGTGGTAGTCTCGATGACAATAATTATCTGCAAGCTATAACTTATTAAAGCCCTAAGATCTTGTCGTCTGCAAATATAATTATTTTATAAAGCGTGATAAATTATATATTTCGTTCTTTACATTCTTACTTGATGATTACCGAATCGATGAAATGAAACACAAGTTTCTCATCCAATTAAGGTAAATACTTGCAAATCAAATAGTAGATTTCTCTTTTAAGTATGCCAATGCCATGCTATCTTCAGTTTGAAGTCATGTTTTAATGCTAATATACGGTAGTAGGTGATCAGTCAGTGAGGAGTAAATTGTACTTGGAGAATAATGTTGGGTGACATCTTTGCAAATGTACAATATGGTATCCTAAACCTTTATTTTAGTTATCTAAAAGTAAAATATATTTTGATGAAATTTTATTAGTCTCCTTAAAATTGCTTTATTATAATTCATCTCTTTGAAATTTTATTATTGTAATTTATCCTCATCTTAATTCTTACATGTCAAATGTATGTTATCAAAATTTGTATTCGTTTTTTTCAAATCACATTGTTATAAAACCCCTGGTAACCAATTTAATGTTAATTGTAACGAAATAATGCATTACATTTTATTTTAAACTATATTTGGTTCATAAACTTCACCAAAAAATACAAGAAAAGAAAATTAAGAGAAAGAAATAAAAAACAAAAAAATGTTTTTTTTATTTTTAATAATTATTAATTAGTGAGCGGGTTCTTACACTTGACTAATCTCATGGGTCCTCAAGTTAAGAACCGAGTAAATCCTCTCATGGAAGAATATAGAGTTATAGTTGGTAAATTATTTGTAACTTATTAATATAAAGATTAATTTTTAAATATATTTAATTTTTGAGCAAATTTTTAATAGGAAAACCAAATACAAAAAAATTAGGAATTTGTTTAGTTCTGTTTTGGCTTCATTATTAGAAGAATTTTTGAAAACTGAAAACATAATTTAAGGTGTTAACTGCTTATTTTGTTATCTAAATTTAGTATTTTAAGTGTAACAAAAAAAATGAATCAACGAGTTACATATGTTTTAAGCACATTGCTGTTTTTAAGAACAAAAAATAGCTTTCAAAAACTGTAAACAAACATCCCCTTTGGGTCTATTTGATTCATATTTTTTAAAACATAGAAAACATCATTTTTGTGTTCTCTAAAAATTGTTCTTATTCTTTGAATTAAGTGTTTTTTTCTCCATGTTTAAAAAAAATGGAAGGGCATGTTTGGTTCATATTTTGAAATTGTTCTGATCCTAATAGGGAGAGCAATATGGAAAATACGTTTGTTCTAATTGTTTTTTATTTTGAAAAACATAGGGATCACAAAAAAAAAAAAAAACTAAATTAGCATGCGAAACCGGTTTTTCGGATAACGTCATTTTGATGTTCTGCATGCTAGCAGGAGCCAAATAGGCTCCAAACGTCTCTGTATTTTCCTTATTATCTTTGTTGTTAAACAACGATTTTAAGTATAAAGAAACAAGTATTATCGTTCCTTATTTTTGAAAATTCTTTCTTGAGAAACAGTTTTGAAAACGTAAAACGTCATTTTGGTGTTCTGCAGCTGATACTTATATATAATTTGGTGTTTTAACTCTTATTTTTCAAAGCCAAAAAAAAGAGAGAAGCAAAAACTAGAAATCAAACATTAACATGGTCTTTATGTTTCCTTGTTTTTAGAACAAAATAATTTTCATAAATGGTAAACAAGCAGACTCATATTTTCTGCAACATCTTTTTCTCATCTTTACTACTTAACTCGCAAACCAAATGTCACATGTCATAAAGACAACACAAAACATCCACTTTAAAAAATAGAAAGGAAACTTAGTGGTGTGGGGAAGGAAAAGCAGTGTTTTTTTGGACCGAGTACGGAGCTTTAAAATTGTATCATTATAATTGTAAAGAAGAAGAATACAGCGAGGCCAAAAACAACGCTCTTCTACTTTCTTCTTAAATGACTAAGTTGGAGTTGTATAAATCATCTCTATAGCAAAAAATGATACGCGAGGCAAAAAATGTTTCGATGGAGTGGCGTCGAGAAGTGGTAAAATGTCATTGGGGGTTTGGGGTGGCGTATTTAACAAATTTTGGAGAAGAGAATTGAGAGATTCTGAAAATAACGATTAATGAAATTCACTGTTCACTCTCGATAGGTATATTTAAATCGAATATTTGAGTTTAATTATATTTTTAATAAAAAATATTAAATTATTAAAATGTAGCACTTGTTGTGCTGTCGTTGAAGCAAAACGTGTTAATGGGTGTCAGCAATCATTAGGGTTATAAAATAATATTTGATACCTCATTTTGAAGACTCTAATTGGGTTGCTACTTAGGATTTAGGATGATGCCAAATAGCAATGCCATAACATCAACTGTTTGTTGAATTGTCATTTTTAATGTAAAAATAGTCCAAATCCTCTTCCCTGCCCCTGCCCCTGCATTTATGGACTACTACATACTACTCTATTTGTTATTATGTATGTGTGTGATTCAGATTCCAGATTCAATTCAGATTCTCCTTTTGGTTACATATGCCTGATTTTGACACACCCATTAACACAAAAAAGCATTTATCCCTCCCTCTCACCCATCCTGTGGCCACAATCGCATTATTTTTCGCTTTTACCTCATAATTATTACTTTACTTATCACAAAAACAAAAAAAAAAGGTTAAAAAAATACCTTTCCACTGTGTTTTTAGTCTTTGAGTCTTTTAGTCGGAAAACAACCTTTTTACTTTTTTTAATTTCCAAGGGGAGAAAGAAAAGTTGTCCATAAAAGCTTTGCGGGTATGAAGGCACATCTTGACAAAGGAAAAGCAATGCCGTCCATAAAATTCCAGAATTATCAAGAATGGGAAAAAGAGGAAGAACAACAAAATGTATCCATTCATACCTCTGAAAATGACGTTTCAGCTTCCAACAGAAGAAAAACAGACTTTTGACGGTTTAAATTCCAGCCCATCAAACTTAGATTTTTAAACTTCAAGGACAAGTTTGAATACACGTTTCCGATTTCAAAGGCAAATGCAATTTGTGCTCCTTTGCCAACCACTGGGGACAAATTTCTTTTTGGAAAAAAAAAAAAAAAATCGCTTTTGTAGCTAGGGTGATTCAGACTGGCGAGTGTTGCTGGCACATAAATGCAAAAAACTTAATAACTCATTTCCAGCCTAAGTAACATTTTGAAGTATCCCTAAGGATTTTCATCAAGAGCGCTTAAAGCTTAGCCCAAGTGATAAAAAGATGGGATAGACATACATCGAATCCTTATAAGAATATAGTACTACAACATAATACACAGAAGTCAAAAATAAAAAATAGAAAGGGCTATTCATCAAGTCCTAAACCAAACAAAGATCAAGACAATTGGATGATTCTAATTTTTCATATTGGGTAGACTAGGACCCAATGTTCTTCATTCACTTTATAAATTGGTCGAACTTTCGTGAGGATGGAGTTATTTTTATCCTTCTATCACTCTTCTCTTTGCATAGGCTTTCGACAGGCATCATTTGTTCTATTATATACTATAGTGTGCATTTTTTTGGCACTCAAATTATATCATACTCTATTTACCATCAAAGAACCACAAGATTGCTTTTATGAGTTGAATTTCTGAAATGGTATTCATAACTTAAAGTTTGCTCATCATTTCGTTTCAAGACATCAAACTTGATTTTGCCAAAGATAATAAAAGTAATAAGACGAAGAAGATTTTTAAGTTATGCAAGACATGTTCCAAATCCAAAGTTTACAACAGCTTGAAACCAAATATTAATTTCTCCACGCCCTATTTCCATCAAATTAACCAATCAGATTAGTATTGCTTACACGTTAGAACATTAAGGTGTCTGTGTGTTTTTGGCATTTTGCAAGAAGCAATTTACTTTTGGCATTCATCCTATTTATTTATTTTTAATTTTAACATGACTTATTGCTGAATCTTTAAAACTTCTAACTGAATAAAAAAGACCAAAATATTTGGCTCTTTTGCTTTTTCTTAATGTTTTTTTTTTTTTCTATTAAGTAAAAACTAGATATTCAAATGTGAGAAAATCATATACATTATGATCCAATTGAAACTCATGATCCATTTAATGCTAATTAAATAAAAACATATGCATTTTTAAATTTTTAATTAAAATTTTATTTTCTCAAAATATAGATAAAAATTAAAAGATTAATTTTTTTAGGAAAAAAAAAAAAAAACAAATAACTAAATACTTAATCCTATTAAGCACTATTCAAAACAAAAAGTTTTATTTAGCATTAAGTAAAAAGAAACAAACGGCACCTAAATCTGCGATGCCGCCTCAGCATTGTCCTTTGGATCAAGCCTCCAAAAGAAATGCCAGGTCCAATCTTCTGATTA
Source organism: Tetrastigma voinierianum (assembly GCA_016808115.1). Lineage (NCBI taxonomy): Eukaryota > Viridiplantae > Streptophyta > Magnoliopsida > Vitales > Vitaceae > Tetrastigma > Tetrastigma voinierianum. Next base: position 73,473 of record JAEQBH010008824.1, read on the forward strand.
AACAGAGAAAGCAAAGCATAACACTTCAGGGAATATATCATGAGGCCAAAAGGCTACAGGGAAAAAAACTTTAGAAAGTAAGCCAAAATGCATAAATGCAACGTCTACAAACAAAATGTTGTATATGATTAAACATTCTCCATTGTCAATCCAGAAATCAAATCCACCGTTAATTGCGCCTGCAAACAAGAAATATAGTTAAAGTAACACCAAAGTTTGACAATAGAACATAAGCACTGTGTTGGGGAGAAGGAAAAAGTCTAACATCAATTTTATTGCTAAATCTAGGAGTCAATGAGTTTCTGGTTTTTGAGTGAGCATTTGCGCATCCCAGTTTGACGGACTTGCCAGTTATGGATTGCTGAATAATATTAACGTCGAGCTGATGTGCTTAAAAAATAAACAAGCATAATCTACAAAGATGTCAATGAATTGATATACGAGAAGATTAACCCATAATTGGGTAGAGAGTGAGAGTAGCAATCCCCAGACAGGCAGAAGTTCCATGAGTGTGTTCGTTGACTAAGAGAAAATCTGACGTGCAAAATTGAAATTTTGGATTGAACATGAGGTTTCAGTTCCATCCATAATTGTGCACCTTCTGGATCATACTTACAACTTCTGCAAATCTAAATACCTAATATGTTTATAATTCCTTGCCATGAACATGTAAAAAAACCTATGTTCTCATTGTAGAAAGTAAGTTCAGGCCTCCATGACCCATTATCACCAGTGCTATCTATGTAGGTTCATCAATTCCTCAAACAAAATACCCATATTCACGTATTTAATATCGTGTGTTCTGATAGATAGAATAAATGTCTAAACACATCAAGGTCTAGTAAATCTAATTATTCATTTTTATTGGTCAGAATGAAGAACTCCAGGAGTAAAAAAAATGAAAACCATCAAAATTCTTGATTAACAAACCTTGAGTTCACAAAATGTTATTCTTTCTCATCCACCTAACTTAATGCCAGAGCAGATAGATGGAAAATCTGTCCGCAATGGTCACCACTCAATATAGTCCAATCACTTCCCTCAAACTGCTTGCGTTTTGAAAGGAAATTACCACAAGCAGGCAGTAAAACAAAGAAGATGGATTCAATCACAATAGAACTATAAAGTATTGCCACCAATTCAAGCACCAATATTATACTTGCCCCATTTAAAATAGTGCATTTTTAGCCCCACCCATCCACACTCCACTAGCATTGGTTTGTCCAAACATGCTTGTTACAACATTTCAGAATCTGAAACAAAGTTCCCACCAAATTCTCAATGTGTGATAAAAATTTCTTGGCTGGAACTGCATAACCTGCTGCCTGAACTTGTCAAACTTTCATACACATATAGTTTCTATAGTTCTAAGCTTATTTGAGATTACATTAATTCTGAAAATCCTCTTCATTTTGAAAAGTTTTCCAACTTTTCTGCATCCACATCTGTTTAAAACTGAAGCTGTATGTGTGATATATCCCCTATGCAAACATTTAAAAGTACTTGCTTGTTGCAACCAAAACTATATGCTCATATATATAGAAGCTAAAATTATAATCAAATACTAACTAGTCCTAATAAGAAACAATACTAAAAATTAAAAAGAAATATAAAATGATGCACATTCTTATAAAGAACCCTTTGGTTAAAGGTTTGTGGTTGGTTTAGGCTTCAACTACATCAACTAAAAAAGGCAGTAGAATTTTCAATAAATGTCTAGAAATTTCAATATATCCATTGATCTGATAAGAGACATGATGCAGTTAAGTACACCTAACTTCAGAAACAACCTTGCACTTCAAGCTCATCTGAGGATGATCAACCACAAAATACATGACCAAGAGCCTTGTAAAGTTTATTCCCAACAAAATTCCCATCGAAGAATGCTTCTAATGATAAATGTGAAAGTACACGTGCCAAAAAAAAGGGAAGAAAATAAGAGCATTAGTTCTTCCACAGTGCCCAGTTCCAAAGGAGATATTCAGATTTATTCTAGAATCATGCATTTGGATCTACAGGTTATCTGACATATATGGATTGTGCTTAGTATCATCTTTTTTTTTGATCGGTAAATACAATTCATTAAAAGAAAAGGCAGGAGAACCAAAAGGAACCCCTAAGTATATGGGAAGTAAATAACGGCAACCAAAGGCCTGTACAAAAAAAGTGCAAGGCATACAAAAACTTACCAGCCCTAGAGACTAAGCACTAAATATCAATAATAAATTTCTAATGACCAAAAATCCGTTTCAGAACCATAACAGCCCAGGACCAAATGGACAAAACAAAGGAAGCTTTCAGCCTATGAAAGGAGAAATTGGCGTCATCAAACAATATTCTATTTCTTTTTTTTTTTGATAGAAAAAGTAACATGTATTAATCACAAAAAATAGCAAAGCTGCCCAAAAGTACACTGGGAGTATACAAAAGGGACATAGCTCGGAGAAGGACCTAAAACAACAAGAAGTAGAACTGGTCAAAAACAATTATACATCTGCATTCAGGTTAAATTGATAAACTCCATCTCTGTCACAAAGCACATTGGACCAGAACAGGAAGCTACAAATGAAAGAATTCTTTAATCATACGCTAGAGAGATGCCGTTATCGAAGGTCGCTATTTCTGCCGCAACCTTGTCGAGGAAGAGGCGAAGAAGACGACCCTCAAACTTTCTTGCGCTTCTTGCCCACTTTGGTTATGTAATTTAGAAGGACTGCTTGAGAAAAGGGAAAGACCCATCCAAACCCACTATAGCCAAATAAGCTCCAAAGCATTACGGCCTTGACGATGTACAGAAGATGGTTTAGGGTTTCCCCCTCCTCTTCCACATAGGTAGCATCTTTGTTGGCTAAGGATCTTGCTCTGCTTGGGTTGTTCCCGAGTCATCTGCCTTACCCAGACGCGCCTCTGACAGCCCTTTAATGGGACCATAGTGTTCCAGGCCCGATAAAGCGGGGAAAAGGTCTTGTCTCGGCTTTGGTGCGATTCAAAACCTGTCTGAAAAGCTTCACTTGAATAAGGTGGGCTTACCCCGCACCAAGACCGGCTTGTCTTCCCTATTTGAGACCACTCTCAAGGATGGGTCAATTCTCGAAAAATTCACCACCTCTATCAATTTGATCATTGAAGGACCTGCTAAGCGGGGGTCCGACCGTCGCATTCGATGTATCCCTTCCTCACAATCAAAGCATCTTTTGAGCGAATAAGCTAAACAAAAGTCGGGAGCGTTATCGCCAGCCTCCTCACCACCGGGACATCTTTCCAAGCCCGACTTTGCTATCATCACCAACCACAAATTTGGCATTTAAATGGACCATATCCCGTCCTTTCTAATTTCTTTCCATAAGCACGTCCCCAGCCCCGTTTCTACCTCCCAAGGCACCATCCCCCTGCGTTCCCAAATTTTCTTCATAGTCTCCCTCACCAGGGAGTGCTTCGTTTACCGCAATGCTCTAACAAGGCTTTGTTTAGCTTGTGTAAGCCACGACCCCAATGCCAGCCTTTTTATCGTATCTGGTAGACTCAACCCAAATGAGGCTTCTTTTCCAGGTTCCCCCCTCCCCACAGAAAGTCCCTGCAGTTTTCAGCCTTTGCACCAGACAAGGATCGGGCTTGACATGAAGTAGATAGGGAGGTTCGACAAGGTGCTTCTGATAAGTGTAACTCTTCCCCCTTTGGAGATATATTGACGCTTCCAAGTGGCTAATCTCCTTCTGAACATTTCCTCAATGGGATCCCAAATCTTGACTGACTTGTGCGGGGCCCCCAGGAGGAGGCCCAAATACATAGTAAGCGACTGGCCGGGCTTTGTGACCTAAGCTTCTTTGTGGCACCTCAATATCCTCCCTCCCTCCAATAGGGAAAATCTCGCTTTTGCTCAAGTTGATTTTCCAGCCTGAGAGACCTCAATGCTTGTCAATCCCGGCTAAACAAGCCCGATTGGTCGGGATTATCTTCTGGAGACAACGGGGTATCATGCATAGAGGAAGGTGTGACACCTCCGGCTCCTGCCTCTAACACCTCGATTTTGCATCGGACAAAATTCCCTTCCATAACTTTGTTTGCAATCGAAACCCAAATATCCATTCCCGAGACAAGAGATACGGGGATAGGGGTCTCCTGCCAAGAAGTCCTAAATGCCGGAAAAAGCCCACGGAAACCCCATTGATAAGGATTGAGAAAGAAACTATAGACATACACCAAGAGATCTAAGATAACCATCTTTGGCCGCCCATTCTTCTCGCGACCTCATTACGTACTCGATATAAATGGTCATAAGCCTTTCAATGTCCCAACTACGGACCACTCGCCATCGTTCCTTCTCGGCTTATGGAATCCTGACCTCGTCGCGATTAGGGTAGCATCGAGGATTTGCGCCCCATTGACGAAAGCATTTTGGGATGGAGAGATCACTTTGTCCATAACCGCTACCATTTGTTGGGACCTTGGCGGATCTTATATAAGCTTCTAGCGGTAATGGGCTGTAATGCTGATATATCTACATTTCTGTTTTGGGAATCAACACGGGAAGATAGCATTTAAACTCTCCACCAATTCTTCTCATAGAACTCCTTGAAGAACTCCATTACTTCGTCTTTAACAAACTCCCAGCTAAAAGACAGACGATCGAGTATCAGGCCACTGGGGCCTTCACCGATGAGACTGCGATGGTTGTGAGAGACCCTCCTGAAAAACGACCACAAGCTTCCGTCTCATTCAAGCTCCTCGAGGAGATATTAGGGAAACGGGGCGCCGTCCCAGCTCAGACAATTGTACTAAACTGCTACGATTACATTCGAATAGCAATATCTTCGATGAGCCAACTACCATTAATTTTAACTTTGTTTATTGCATTTCTCCTTCTATGCGAGTTTGCCATTTTATAGAAAAAGTCGGTGTATCTGTCCCCCTCTTTAAGCCATAACTCTCTTGACTTTTGTCTCCAGGAGGCCTCCTCTAACAAAGACCATCTTTTGTAGTCATCCCTTGCTTTTGCTCTCTCCTCGGATTCCTCTAAAGATAGCTCCCTATCCTTCTCCATGTTATCTGACATCCCATCTATGTAAGGCTTGGCCCTTTCACAGTTTCCATTGCAAAAACCTCCATGTTCCACACTTTATGGCTTGCCTTTAAACCCCCCTCGGCTTTTCAGCCGGGATGAAACTTGAGGAGCCTTTAAAAAAATGCATGCTTGCCTGCTTTAAGAGATCTTTAAAGCCCTCGGCTTTCGACCACATATTTTCAAAACTGAAGGGGAGGGTCCGATACGATGCCTCCTCCATCTAAGAGGGATGGGGAAGTGATCAAAGCAGGTCTAGGAAGGGTACTGGGTCACCTCTTGCGAAACCGCTTTCCTAGACCTGAAACTAAGAACACAATAAATCTGGGCATCGGCTTGGCCATTGTTACTCAGTGGACCTCCTGTGCGGCAAGTCTCACCCCAGGGTCGTGAGGATAGCGAAGCGGCGCGCCAGCCTAAGTAATTCTTCCACCCCTATTACTTTCACTATGTGAGATGGAAGCATTAAAGTCTCCCCCAATACACCAAGGTCCAGACCATAAACCTCTCACCGACCCCAGGTTCCTCCACGGGTCTTCAGTTGGCGATGCTGGACCGCTAAACACGAAGATCCATTGGCAGTCACTCCATTTGAATGAGCAAGAGCGAAAAATCCCGCGCAACGTCACCGGTGACCTCAATTCTTTTATCCCACAGCGACTGGATTACTCGGCCAAACCTTGGAAGCATCGGCGAAACCCGTCGAAAATCTCCACGCCTGAAGCGTGCCATCCTAAGGGTCATATTTTGAACTTTTGTTTCCTGCAGGCACACCAAGTCCACCCGCTGATCCCTGATAAACTGTTTGATCACTTTTCTCTTCTCAGGGTTATTCACCCCTCTCACATTCCACGATAAGATTTTGATCTTCATCCTAACTTTAGCAAAAGATTCCCCCTGTCTCTGTTTACACTTTTCCCGCTTCTTTGTCCCCCGTAGTTTATCATGCCTCGATTTCTTTGATTCAGTTCACACTGAATGCGGTGTGTCCGTCTCGGTCCCTTTATTACGGTTTTCTACCATCTAACGCATGAGGTCAACAATCTGAGTCTCAAAACCCACAGTCACAAATCCGAGCCGGTAGATTTTACGACATCTTGTCACTCCAACTTTCATACCCTTCCCATGATAAGGTAGCCTCGGCAAACCCCTCCTCACACCGTACTCCACCATCATTCCTTCTTGATCAGTTCCCCCCTTCACTTCATTCTCGCCCTGACCTTGAAAGGCGATACACCCTCTCCTCCTCTCTGACGTGTAAGCCGTTTGAAGAACCCCCCTTGTGAAAGGTGGGCCCAACAGAGAGGGAGGTGATGGAGTTGAAATCTGAGCTGTTTGTCATCCGGATCGACCTGACAAAGCCTACATACATGGGACTCAGCGCAATGGGAAGGCTCGGTCTACATTGCTTCCTCTTCGCACTTGTCCAGTTAGTTCTCCCTTCCGCCAAGCATAGATTGGTTGAAGGGCTTGGCGGTTTATTTAAAGAGCCCTCTTCTTTTGAAATGATGCTGTGTTTTTACCGGTGTTGTGGGGTTGGGCCGGGGTTAGAGCCCCTGGCTCTTGTTTGGCCTTGAGGCCCAATACGCCTTCTGGGGGCACAGCATTACTGACCGGAAGAAAGGTTGAATGTTCCGCCCCATCCTTTTACAGCCTCTGTTCCATCTGCGACAAACAATTGCCGGAATTGGCGAATGCCTGGCCCGAAAGCGACTGGCGGCAAGTGGCCGACGATGCGACGATGGCGACGGGGCTGCGGATTAGTGCGACTTGACTTCTTTGTGTGCTTGTCTGCGTCTCCTGCGGGCTCCACGTTCCCCCAGATTCACTCTCTCCCAGCCGCGTGTTCCCACCATTGCCATCCCCTGCGAACTTCGGTTTCTTTGCTGCTTTCTGGGCTGGCTCACGAGTCATCGGGATGGGTGACTCCACCACAGCGCATCGGAACCTTGTTCCACACCCGGCCTCAGCGTGTTCGAGGGTTGAAACTTCTCGACTTTACAAGGATCCCTCGCCCGTCCCGACTCGCAGGCATCGGTATCTTCATACACTCTTAGAAAGCGCGCATGCATCTAGATTTTCTCGCGTTTTCACTCCACTTATTTGGGGTCCCCTCTCACCCAGGCTTTCTCCTCTTAATTTCGCGCTCTTTGCACCCATGTGCTTCTCCCGAAAGTTCTTAAAGTGGAACGAGGGTTGGTCAGAAACGCCTTTTCCAGGCATGACCTCAGTCACACCTCCTCTTTACTCTTAAACTGAGCGAGGCCCCTTCCCAATTTACCACAGAGAGGTTTTTGATGTTCCTTTGGCGATGCCATCTTCTCATAGAATCGACCCCAGAAATACGAGGGCCACAGTACCCCACCTTGACAAAGCATGCCTTGACTAGTCCTGTTCTTTCCCATACTTCTTCTTCCCCAGAGCTTTGACCTGGACACCTTTTCCAGGATGTCTTCTTTGACTTCACATGCTTCTGCTAAGGGATTGAAAGTCATTAGTAATCTGGGTACTTGTTTTTTGTAGATGACTTTCTTGCTTCTCCTCCCTTTGCAGCTTCTCAGATTTCTCCTCCCTTTGGGTTTCTTCCTTTGGATACTTACCCACTACTTGGGTGTAATTTTTCGGCGAATCCTCCCGACCTAACTCGCCTTTTCCTTGCAGGAACATCAGTTGTAGCTTTCCCCGGTCCCTCAGAGGCATCGGATGAAACACCGCTTGTTTGAACCCTTTTCCATTTTTGTATCGCCTTCCCACCTCTTCCCAAACGTTTCCCAGGTAATTTGCACAGACGCCCAACCACGAGGGCTTCAAGCCCGTGATAGTAGTTAACTGCGCCCCCGAATCTGATCCACGAAGTAATCCCCTTTCTTCTCTCCCAGATGCATCCACTCAACCCTATTTCTCTCCTTCCATATTGCCCAAAAAAGATGCAAATTGATGAAGGCATAATGAAAATTGAAAGGCTATTTGGAAAGGAGGTTGATGCAGATGAATTTCGAAGATATACATTAAAAAAAAGAATTTGTATTAGTTCAATCCGATTGAAATTAGGGTTAGTAATTTAAGTCAAACTAAGATTAGTTGTTAGGATTAGAGTAATCTGAATCAAATTAGGATTAGGGTCATAATAAGTAATTAGAATTTTAGTACATTTTGAATTTCTTAGAAAAACCTATAAATAAGTCTACTTGATGTATGTCAAAGACAAATTTTGTTGAGTAATAATATTTCGTCACGCATCTTATTAATTTGAATCCATTGACTTTCTTCTGATGGAACTCTTAAAAGGCCTTAGAGAGATTCTAAGGTTTCTATCTATTCCCTTTTCACCACATCCTCCCCAATATCGTTATTCATCCTTCTTTATCATAAACTTAAACATTTGCTCCTATCCTCAAAGTACCCTAAATAATAAAACCCTAGTCAACTCGAGTAGCAACCTTCCTAAATGTTCCCATCGTAGGTATTGACAATCTTATTTGATCTTGAAGGGTCATGGCCCCTAGCCCCGAAGGAGGTCAATATGGCATTTTAGACAAAATAACTAGAAGATGATTAAGGAAATTGATTGAATTTTCTGAGCGAGTTCTGTGCTAATGGATCTTCAAGAAAAGATTGAATATTACCTTTGTTGTATTGAATTCGAAAAAGGTAGGTCAAAGACATAAAAATATATTATGCCTATTATCAGATTAATATCCGCATAAACTCTTAGCCAAATCTTACATGGTACTCTAGTTGGTGGATGTAAGCAGTGGTTTTAGAATCTGAAAACATGTTTTTGGATGGAGGCAAATCACTAATGATGTTCTCATCTAGAATGAAGAAATTCATCCTAGATAGAAGGTGACTTGTTTTAGGGGTATTCAGTTTTAATGAAACAAAAAGAAAAAAAAAAAGAGGGGAGGTGTGGTTCAACTGTGAATTAAGATGATTGATGAATTTTTATATCATCAAAGACTCACTCTCGTTAACAATGCTGTCATCTGTGTTTTTCCAAAGTATAAGAGGCCTAAGACAAGGTTACTTGTTTTCTCCTATCTATTCATCTTTTCAATGGTGACTATTGTACTTCATTTCTAGGACTTTGAAGAGTGGTTTCACTATTGATTTCAAGTGGGGGTAAAAGTTGGCACAGATGGGACATTTCCCATCTATTATTCATTGGAGTTATTCTGTTCTTATGTCATACTAATGTTGTCAGTTGTTACATATGAGGTGTGTTCTCCTTAGTTTTCAGGCAATCTCTAGCCTGCAGATCACTTCAAAGAAGACTGATAATGCGTTGTAAAAATAATTGCAACTCAAATAAAATCGAAAAGAAATTTATTATTCTCTTTCATAGAGGTAAATATAATAGAAATAGAATGAATAAGAAAGAGAATAGAGAAAGAAAATAAGAAAGTTTTCTTTCTCTATATCTATATATATTTTCTTTCTACATCTATGTTAAGTCATATTAGAAAATAAACGATGCAGGCAAAGTCGCCAAGTTTGAATAGAAATGAAGAAAGGGAGAAAAATTATTCTACCGGTGTTGATTTCTTTCACCTTCATATCGTAATTAATCCCATTAATACCGGTCTCCTTGCCTGGCAACACTATCATAGGTCGCTGAAAACATACATAATAAAAATAAAAATAAAAACTCTTTTTTGGTCTCTCAATTTTTCTTATTATTTCTATTTTCTATTCCTCTTCACCTATATTAAAAAGAATAATAAATATATATTTTATTTTATTTTGAGTTGCAATTATTTTACAACATATCACCAACACATTATCAACATGTTATAAAATAGATAATGTATTGTAAAATAATTGCAACTCAAAATAAAATTAAAAAGAAATTTATTATTCTCTTTAATACAAATGAAGAGGAATAGAAAATAGGAAAAATAAGAAAGAAATATTAAGAGAGTTTTCCTCTTCTCTTATTATGTATGTTTTCAGCATTCCCTTATTAATTTATAGGCTAAGGAGGCCATCATTATTTGGGATATGAAGGTGAGAGAAATTGGCGCCAATGGAAGAATGTCTCTCCCTCTTGTTCTCTTTTTTCAAATATGGCTGCATAACAGCCAAGTTTGAAAAGAAAGGAAAAAATGAGAAAAATTCTTCTGACGATATTGATTTCCCTCACCTTCATATTGTGATCAATGTCATCAATATCAGCCTAATGTCGTAAGGAGACTTTGTCGGACCAAATTTGTTATCTTCTAAATCACACAAAAGGATTCTTGGATTAATATAAAAAAAGAGAACAAAAACTTCATCTTATTTTCTTTCTCTCAATTTATCTTTCTTATTCATTTGAATTTCTATTCGTCTTCACTTCTATTAAAGAGAATAATAAATTTTTTTTTAATTTTATTTGAGTTGCAACTATTTTTACAACACCATATCATGTTGTATACTTGCATCTCAAAATAAAATCAAAAGGAAATTTATATTATTCTCTTTAACCGTACATATACATAATAGAGAGAGGAATGGAAAAGATGGAAGAAGGACAAAATAGAAGTTTTTTTTCCCTCTCCTAGATGCATTTTTACAAGGGGTGGAAAGCCTTTTATAGGCTTCTAAAATATTCAAGGCAGCACCCAACTCATTAATTTTAAGGTGGAACATAATGTGGTCATTCACCACTTTATAACACTCCCCCTTGAATGACCATCATAAAATATGTCTCATTAAACTCTTACTGAAATATTTAATTGTTCTTACTTTATTAGGACTGCCTAATTCTGATCAAGCCTAGCTAAGGAAGAGTTACGGGGCGCAAAACAAAAAATCATGCTGATTTAAGCCCCTTAAAAAGTGGACAAATTCTTTTTCTTAGGAACACATTCAAGATTCATCAATACAAAAAAAAGGATAATGGTAACCTAACAATTAATTACTTCATTTATGAATTTCCTAGTAATAAGAATACATGTCCTACCGAGATAGAATTTGTAACTAGCTATCCTCTTACCTAGCAGGCAATTAACTCCATTGGAAAGATGATTTGTTCGGATCAACATAAGAGTCCAACCACATTGGTATTTATCCTAACCATGTTTAAAGTTAGTCCCCAACAAATTAAGAATAGCCACTTTTCAACAAAAAAAAAAAAAAAAAAAGTTGTAATGGCTATTCTTTACGTATCATTGGTCCGTCGAGAAGTATTATAAAGTGGTGAATTACCACATTACATGCCGCTTTAATGAGTTACATGTCACCTTGAATATTTCGAAAACCTATAAAAGGATTCTCATTCCTTGTAAAAATGCATCAAAGAAAGGGAAGAAAATCTTCTATTATTGTCTCTCTACTATATATATATATATATATATATATATAGGGAGAATTATGTTAACCTACCTAGAGCAGAAAGAAATTAAGGGAGTAGTTACCCAAAGGTACAACAATAAATTGAGTTGTACTTTGGGTAAATGTCTCTTAAATGTATGCTCTCATACAGTGCATTGTATGGGCTTCCAAAAATGACCTGGGAGTGGAACCCATTGTGGGTCGCATTTCAACCAATTCCCTCAACCCCCGTCTCATCCCTAAGTAGGTCCGATGAGTTCCTTGAGAATCCAAAAACCCAACCACTACAATGAAATTTTTTGCAAAAAGTCGTCGGCTTTGCCTTGGACATGGTGGAGACCGTCTTGGTATCTCGCAAGCTCTAATAGCCTCTTCCTAAAATTGCCAACCCCAACGTTCAAATTGCTAGAAATTTCGCTCCCGTCCCAAAGCAACCTGTCTGTCACGCTCTTACTATCTCTGGCACCATCCTTGATTGCATTAATGGAGTTTACCTCCGAAACAACACTAACCCTCTGTTTGAGCCTGTCTCTAGGCATCACTTCTTCGATGGCAACAGCATGGTTCATGAAATCACCCTTAATGATTCGTCAAAGAAATGTGAAAGACTAGGGCTAACCTTATGGTCACCGTGACATCGCCGCTCTCCTCTTCTATGCCTGCGCTATTCAAATTTCATCAATCACAATCACTTATGATCGAGTGGCTTAACGCCACTTGTGTACTTCAATCAAAGACTTTTGGCCATATTGGAGCTCATGGTCATTGCTAATAATGAAGCTGTTATTAAATTACCAAGGCTAGATTGCGGATTTAATGGATTTATGTCGATCAAATATGTTTTTAAATTTAGTATTTTGAGCTGTTTCATCAGGATCAATTTTAATTATATATAGATAATTATCATTTTAGAGTTATGATGCAATTATCTTCAAAATCTAAATAATTTTATTTAATTAATTTTAATTTCTTTTTGAGAAATTATTTTAATTGAATATTTTAAATATTGAATAGATAAAATAATAATTTAATAGTTACTTACCCTTTTATTTTGATTTTGATTTTTAAAAATGGTAAAAATAAAATTAATTAAACATTATCCATTTATCATTTAATAAAATTATAATTTAAAATTTATTTCAAAGTTTATCTTTTCAAATTTAAATTTTCAAATTAAAATTTTATTTAGAAAAAAAAAACATTTTCTCAATTGAAAAAAAAAAAAAAAATCAATAAAGAGAGGTATATTGACCAAAAATTTTTTTTTTAAATATATATCATTTGAAATTTGAAAGTTTAAGATTTACAATAAAAATGCATTGATTTTATATTTTCAAGGTTTAACTATTTTTCATTTTATTATTTAAATTATTATTTATAATCTATTACAGTACTTTTAGTTATTAACACTGTTACATATAGATAAAGCAATATTACTATTTACTTAGCAAGTAACAATATTGTTGAAAACTAAAAGTATCAAGTACTTTTAGGTATTAACACTATTACATATAGATAATGCAATGTTACTATTGACTGTGCAAGTAACAATATTGTTGAAAACTAAAAGTATTAGGTACTTTTTGGAACTAACAATATCACATATAGATAAAGCAATGTTACTATTTACTGTGCAAGTAACAATATTGTCAAAAACTAAAAGTTCCATAGTAAATAGAGAATATGCAGGGTTACAATCTTAATTCTGAGATAATTTTAAAACATTTAATTGATCCAGAGAAGATAATAAACATTTTTAACATTCTAAAATATTTTCAATGTGAAAAAATTCTCTGAAGTTTAAAACATTTTGTCACATTTACTATGATACTTACGGTTTATTTATCACATTGAAAATATTTGAAAAAATGTTTTAACTATTGTGAATGGTTTTTTGATCTGAAGTTTAAATTTCATAATCAAACAACATATAGTTTCAACATGAATTTTTTTAATTATTTTCTCTCCAACTTTTACTCCACAAATCTCACACTCTCAAGATTCACAGGTCACTGACATCGACCCTCTCTCTCTTTACTTTCTCTCTCTAAAGCAAAGCACTTGCAGAAACAAAGAGGGGCTGAAATGGGCTCTTCTTTCTCTGAAAATTGGGGATGGACAAACCAGATTCAAAAGAGCTTCACTTTGTTCTTCAGTAGTGAATGCTCTTATGCTTTTCTATGTACTCACCACCAATCTTTTCGCCATCTATGCCTTCATGTCGTCCCGACCAAGCCCATCCAACTGAGCATACCCACAAGAACATCTCTTTCATTTCCAAGCAAGTCTTGTTGATTATCAGAGAGATCGAGTCTTCGCAAAAGAAACTCACTCTGAAGGAGAAGATTCTTGGGTACGAGAGGCATCGATCTTGGTGGCTTCTATGGGGCATTCCTATGAGAAATCTATGGATTTGTTATCTTAGTATATGACTTACAAGGTTTCTGATGCTTGCCCTAATGATTGGAGTCTCGCCGAGAGACTAATTTTGAGGGGATGCAAGCCACTCCTACGGCGAACATGGGTTTTTTTATTCTCAAGGAAGTCGTAGGACACACAATGGGAGGTGCGACGAAGGGTGGGGGAGTTGGTTGGAGTGTGGGACCCATAGTGGCCCCCACTTCCAGGGCATTTTTGGAAGCCCATACAATGCATTGTATGGGAGCATACATTCAAAGACATTTCCCCAAAGTACAACTTAATTTATTGTTGTATCTTTGGGTAACCACTCCTTTAATTTCTTTCCTCTCCTAGGTTAACATAATTCTCCCATATATATATATTAAAGAGAATAATATTACTTTCTTTTTAATTTTATTTTGAGTTGTAATTATACAACACAATAACATCTTGTAAAAATAATTGTAACTTAAATAAAATTAAAGAGAAATTTATTATTCTCTTTAATAGAGGTGAGAGAGAAAGAAAATAGAAAATAGAATGAATAAGAAAGAGAGATTGAGAGAGAAAATAAGAGAAAGTTTTCTTATTCTCTCTTATTATATCTATTTTTAGTCTTCGTCTTTTTCTCTCTTATTATATCTATTTTTAGCCTTCCATTGATGCTTATTTATAGTATGAAGGTGAGAGAAATAAACACAGTCCAAAGAATTTTTCTCCCTTCTCCCTTTCTTTTCAAACACGACCGGATTGCAACCATCATTTGTTTTCTTATATGGCCGCTTTTATAGCCATCTTTTTTTTTACTTCTAGGTTTACTTATTTTGTTATTCACTAATGGTTACAAACACTACCTTTGAATGACCACCAGGAAAAAAAAACCTATAGAAAAATGTAGCAAAAAAAAAAAAGTACACTATTCCTAAAATTCTTCAAGTTGCTCTTAGTATGTTAGGATTACCTCGTTAAAAACCTTGTAAGTAAAATTTAGTAGGACAAAACTTGAACAAAGGAAAAAATAGTACAGTACACTAACATTCTCTAATAAGTAGTGACTTCAGATTACACGTTCTAATCTTGTATATTAACTTCTTAATATTGAGGTTGGCAATGATTTTGTGAAGAAGAGCATAGATTACTTGCTATATTTGTTTAACATCAATTTCGACACCCTTCAAGAGTTCACGTGTAGAAATGTGTTTAGTTCTACCTCTTTTAATCTATGTAATGCATAAGGCATATCTTCTATTGATGTATTCAAAATTAGATTTATTCAAAGTTTGTTAGTTAGTTTACTATTATATAGGATAAGTTGTTATTTTATTCTCTTTCAGGATAAATATTATAAATACAAGCATAGTTATGTATAAAAATATTGAAAAGAGAGATAATAATCTTTTTTCATTCTATTGAGAAATGTTATTTTTTCTCCACTCGGTTTATGCTTATCTTCAACAACATTGTCAAGTTGTTCTGATATAGGAAAACCCACATGATTCCCAAATATGTTATATCATCGATCTTAGCCATATGCATTTACAATTTGCTTCATGAATTATAAGAATCTCTTAATGATTAAATGATGTAGGCACCATTGTTTGCTTGACCAATTTCCATGAAAGAGTAATCCCATTGCTATTAAAAACATATCCTATTTGTGATATGACTTTATAATCAAAAGATATCATGCACAAAGATATCCAAATAATTGTCGTTTTGATTTCTTTAAGTAAAATAAACCAATATAAGTAGTTTCGCGGACATACCACAATATATGTTTGATACCATCCCAATGTCTTCAAGTTAAAACGACACTGTATTTTACAAAAAAAATTGACAAAAAAAGCAATGTTTGGGCAAGTACAATTGGCAAGAATATAAGTGCACCAATAGAACTAAGATATGGTACTTCGGGAACAAGAAATTCTTAACCCTTTTCGCAAAGACGAAATTGATCCTTTTTCAGGTCAAGTGATCAAACAATCATTAGAGAACTTAAAAGGATGTGCTTTATCCATGTTAAATGCTTCAATTGAAATTTAAAAAATAAAAAATACCTACCAGCCACACCTTATTGGCAGAAAAGACCTCATTGTAAAAAGCAACCATATTCCTTTCATGCCAAGTGGTCCACAAAAGACACAGCAGAGGTACCAACCACACCTTTTGTTTTCTACTCCACTAATGTACTCAAGCAGGAGAAGAGTTTCGAACCGAGAATGGGAAGACCAACTCATTTCCAACAATTACTAAATAAATTCGAAAACATCTCAACACTAGGGCAGTGCAAAAGGAGATAATCAATTGTCTCCTCCTCTTCTTCACAAAGGAAGCACCTATTGGCAAGAGCTCTCCCCCTACATTTGAGTTGATCCAACATTAGAACCTTTCCCTAAGAAGCTTCCTAAGTAGAAAAAAAAAACCACCTTAGTGGGAACAAGAGGATTCCAAACGGACTAAAAGGGAAGAAAACTATAGGGAATTGATCTAGCATCCTATAAAAACAACTCTTCTTACAAGAAACACATGTTCAACCTTTGACAAGAAGCTTGCTTACCGGGCTGGGGAGAGTTTTTTTGTTTTGAAGAACTTTGCGAATCTTTCCACCTCCATCCCCAATCGTTAAAAGGCCTTGAAAAGCAAGGGACCCATCCCCCTTCCTCCCTAGTACTATACCAAACATTTGCCACCATAACGTTTTTGTGGGCTGCCAAAGCAAACAAGGAAAGAAAAAAGGTGCAAAAGGCCTCCTCCCTACACCAAATGTCCTACCAAAAGCAAACCCTTCTACCATCCTCGATTGAAAACATCACATGAGGAAGGAAAGTCTCCCATCTTTTCCTAATTTCTTTCCAAAAAAACATTTCCATCTCCTCCCCTAATGTTCGCGGGTACACCAGCCCCCCTGCCTTTTCACCAAACTTCTTGTTGATCACCCGCCTCTAAAGGGCGTCTCTCTCTTTTGAAAAGTGCCAAATCCATTTGCATAGCAATGTCCTATTCAATTCGGAGAGGCTCCTTACACCTAGACCCGCTTTCTTCTTTTTTGAACAAACAAACTACCAATTAAAAAGATGGGTTTTTTTTACTTGAGATTCTCCCCAAAGGAAGTCCCTTTGGATCCTTTCCCATCCTGCGCACTAACTGGGGTAGGCGGAGAAGAGACATGAAATAAATAGGCAAGCTAGAAAAAGTACTCGAGATAAACAACACCACCAACCCCCCCTCCCCCCCCCAAACCCAATCTTTGGAAATGTATTGTCTCTTCCAAGACGCCAACCTCTTCCAGAACCTTTCCTCATTTGTTTCCAAGGCTGCTATTGAATTATGAGGAGCCCCAAGTAGGAAGAAGGAAGGGAACCAACTTGCAACCTAGCTCAAAACCAGCGCCTCCACAGTGAAAATTCTACCAAGTGGAATAAGCTCACTCTTATTTAGGTTGATTATTAGCCCAACAATAGCTTCAAACCACATTAAAAGCCAACTAAGGTAAGCCATCTGATCACAGTTAGCTTCATAGAAAAGTAGAGAGTCATCGGCATACAATAGGTTTAAGATGACCAGCCCTTCATCTCTCCTTCCCCTAATCCCACAACCAGATAGATAACCCCCTTCTACAGCTCTACTCAAAAGACAACTCAATACTTCCATCCCAATCACAGATGTGGGAAAGGGGATCCTGCCTCAAGCCCCTGTGAGCTCGAAAGCCGAACCGAAAAGGTCACATAGAAATACATGCGATAGCAATTACTTAATCCAATTCAACCATTTGTTGCCAAAACCCATATTCTTCATTACCTTAAGCATGAAACTCAAAATTAATATGATCATACACCTTTTGCACTGTCCGATGATAAAGTAGTCCACTCTTCCTTCCTTTCTCAACAAGGAGTACACTCGCTTCATTAGCAATTAAGGAGGAATTTAGAATTTGTCTCCCATTCACAAAGGCATTCTGAGAAGGAGACACTACCTTACCAATTACATTCTCCACCTATTAGCCAACACTTTCGCTAAAATCTTATAAAGAGCACCCACTAACTAATTGAAATCCTTGAGGTCCTCTGTATTCCCTTTCTTAGGGATGAGCGCCAAAAAACGTAGCATTTAGGCTTCTCTCAAACTTGCTCTGCTAATAAAACTCCTTAAAGAAACCCATAACTTCTTCCTTCACAAAATCCCAATTGAATGACCAAAAGGCCATCAAGAAACAAGTCAGACCCGAGGTTTATCCCCATTTAACTCGGCTACCGCAGCCTAAAAATTCCTCTTCCGAGAAGACTCTTCAAGCTCCGACTAACCTCAACCCCACTCAAAGGCCTCAACTTAGCAAAGAAGGATAAAGTTGAAGGATCCGCTAAAATCTAACCCTTGCCACCACCCTTTCAACAGGTCTTATGATTTCACATATTTTCAAAATGGAATGGGATGGGACCCATCTTCATGCCTCCACCATCTAGCAAAATGGGAGAAGACTTAAAACTGGGTTTGAGCAGTACATTGTACACTCTACTCCAAATGATCTTCTTGATTTGCCAAGACCAATAAACTGTCTAAACTAGACATCGAACAACAATTTTGGCCCCCCCTCAAGGCGAACAGGCCGCTTGCAACTGAAGATCTCTCAAGCCCAGATCATCAATGACCTTGGGAAAATGTCTCATTGTCGAGGAGACCCTACCCCCCTTACTGCACTCAATGGGGTTCTAAACAAATTAACACCAACCCTAATTTCCTACACACCAAGGGCCATCCCACAACCCTCTAATGGACCTCAATTCCTCCAAGTCAACTCCCTCCTGTTATTCACCACTAGACCATAAACACCAGACAAGGTCCATTGGAAACCATCATCCACATTCCTCCGAAGTTTCTTTTGCCATACCTGAGAACTCGGTCTGCCTCTCTCAAGGTCTTGAACTCGAAAAGCCAAAGCCCTCTTCCTAACCTTGTTATATTTAAGACACCTCTTAGGGCACACCGAGCGAAAGCCCATCTCCTTAGTGCTATCGTCTCCGGCATAGGGAAAGTCCCTCCCCCCCACCATCCCATTAGGTAGCTAGCCAACTGCCTAACCTACTAGCGACTTCCTTCTCACTCCTATCCAACCGGGGCCCTTGGGATTTTCACCTCCCATATCTTATTACTGCGGTAAAGGACGTGGCTCTAGAACAATCCCCCTTTTTGGAGTCTCTAAAGTCACCTTCCCTACACTACCACGAACTTGAAGACCCTCCTTAGAAGACACACCACTTGACGCAACTTCTCTTAAAGCAAGTCCCCCCCGACAAAACTCGTCGAATTACCATTAGACTATATCTCTTCCTCTCGACATCTCTCACAAAGCAACAAAGAAAAGTTTCAACTCTATTAGAACAATGCTCCAACTTGTAATATCGGCCTTCATCCTCCCAGCCAAAGTGTCAATCCAACTTCCGAGGCTCTCTGCCACAAGCTTCCACCCCTGACAACAAGCGTTGGAGGCTTAGGTCTCCAAACCTGATTCACGATGTCACACCTTTACATCTCTCCCAAATGCAGCCTTTCAGCCTCTTTCCTACTTCTTCCACCTCTATCTCAAACGACTTTGCTTATGTCGCAAACCAAACCCTACCTCCTCTCGTCATCGGATTATGAACATAATGAAAACCAACCAATGTTGCCTTCTTTAAGGAAGAAATATAACTAAACAAATCAAATGAGAGCTTCCATGAAACCAATTTATCACCCTCACAATAGAAAAATGGGAACACTAATTTGAGTCATCACTAAACCCAGCAAGGCCTTTCACTAATTCAGAAAATAAGATACAGCCTAAGAGTGCTAATAATCAACTAAAAGACAACATCGGTTCGACATTCCATGGAAATTGAATGAATGCATTGTCTTTCACATTAAAGTTGAAGATCTAATAATTGTTGACTAGTCCCAATGAAGAAATGGAAGAGCCATAGAACCAACTCCAGGATTTTTTTTTATATAAACCATTTTAGTTTCTTTGCTATCTATCACCATCATGGTTAACATTCTCTATGTTAGCCCCATTCCACGGTTATCTCTTGAAACAAAATTTTACATAAAATGTAAATTAGAGCCATGCAATCTTTGATAGCATGTTGAAGCATTAGGTTAGAGTAGGAATGTACCAATCTGAAACAAAATGAAATCACTTGGGGCAGCCAGAAATATGGAGCTCACATAATCTAATGTTTAGTCCTCCTTCATCCTCAAAATTTCATAGAAACAAAAATTTTCTGAAGTCTTCAATTGAAATTTTTAAAAATAAAATACAAATAAATAAATAAATAAGAATTGGAAGCAACCATTACCAACTACGGTTAAAATCAGTAGTAATCATTTGATGGCTTTGACCTTTTCCTTTTTTTCCATTACCTTTTCCATGTAATTTAAGCCTATTGGATTCAATACTCTCTAACTCTCATATTGGTCACCAAGAAATGTAAGGAAAAAAAAATTAAATAAGTCATGAAGTTGCCAATAACAGGAAGAAGAAAAAAATCTCAAAGATTCAGAATTTTTTATTTATTTTCCTCCCTACATTTTCCCAGCATCCAAACGGAAGAAAAAAAAAACAAAAACAAAAACAAACAACAACTACAAAGCATTAAAACGAGGCCTTCAATAACGGTAAGTATTTACTCCAAATAAGAAATCAAGCAACTCAGCAAGTACTTGTAACATTTATTCATTATCAATAAAAATTATTTTTTTAAAATTACATCAAATCAAGCACATATAGGGTTCTACCTCAGTGTACATATGAAAATCGAAATGGCTTCTAGTGCGCTTTCCTTCGCTGAGATTGTTTCTCAGTAGCTAACCTGTGAATCCAGTAAACCTAAAACAACGAGAATCAAGAGAGGCAGAGACAAAAATCAAAGATCTATACTGGAAAATATAAACTGAGAGTAGAAGCTCGAGGAAAAGGAAAAAATAAAAAGGAGAGTACCAAAGCTAAGACGTGAGCAACAATTAGAAAGAGAACCATTAGAGGTACCAATTTCAGAAACCAAAGGCCGAAATGATGTTTGATGCGCCATTTCAGAAAGAAGCCCTGAGTTCAAGAGACGGAAGAACTTTTCGATCATCACCCCTTCTCCCTTCTCGAGGGTTCAACCATTTTCCATTTTCTTTTCTATTGCTCTTTTCTTTTTGGAATTTTTTAAGTAATCCATTACAAATTCGTTTCTATCCACCAATTAAATATTAGCTTTATCAAAATATTAATGATTAGGTTTTAAAAAATATACG
This sequence comes from Tetrastigma voinierianum, assembly GCA_016808115.1. Lineage (NCBI taxonomy): Eukaryota > Viridiplantae > Streptophyta > Magnoliopsida > Vitales > Vitaceae > Tetrastigma > Tetrastigma voinierianum. The sequence goes on from JAEQBH010008824.1 coordinate 94,519, forward strand.
GAAAAATACTTTAAAATAAGTAAAACAATGAAAATATGGAGAACATATCTTGTTTCCAGTTTTCTATTGTTTTGAAAACATAAAAAAAAAAACACTAAATTGATATAACAATAACAGTTTTTAGATAACACTAAGTGTTCTCTACGTTTTATGTTTTTCAAAAATGTTATTTAGACCGATTATGAAAACACATAAAACAGTATTTATATACTGTTTAAAAATTGTTATTGTTTTCTAAATTTAGTATTTTTTATGTTCAATGTGTTTTTCTGGACAAAAAAAATTAGGAACCAAATATGTAATTTTCCTTGTTCTCCTTATTGTTTATAACATAAAATAGTTTTCAAAAACAATAACGAAAATGCTTATAGTGTTTGTTTGATTATAGTTTTTTTTTTTTTTAAATATATTCTCATAAACAATCAAAACAAGGAAAACATAAAAAACATGTTTGGTTTATTCTAAAATACACAAATGACACACAAAAAAAAAAAAAACTACATTTAAATAACATGAATTGTTTCCATTGCGTGCTTCAAGAACTGTCCTCGATAACAGTTTTCAAAAGCATAAACCAAACAAGTCCATATATTTTTGAAAACTGTTTGGCTATAGTTTTAAATTTTTCTTGTTAAGAAAAAACCAGAAGAACAAAAAAACACATAAAACTAGTTTGGTTCCTTTTTATGTTTTGTAGAATACGAAAAACATTAAACTAAGATAACAACAATAATTTTCAGACAACACAAGGGTCAGTTTGAATCATTTTTTTCATGTTATTCGTGTTTTTTGGAACAAAAAAAAAAAAGAAAACTAAACATATTCTCTGTGTTTTCTAATTGTCTTTGTTTATTTGGTTATTGTTTTTATAACAAAAAATAGTTTTCAAAAACTATAAACAAACAGGTCCCAATTTTGTTTTTATTTGTTTTTAAAAACTATTTTTTTATAATCATGGATGTCTATACGCTTGTACGCATTCACTCGAATTAATCCCCACTGTCCCTAAGTTAACAACCGATAAACCTCACTAGACTCCAAAAGGACTCGACTAATGACTAGGTTAATTCCTAAAACTTTAAACTAATTGAGTTACTCGAGTATGGATTGTTTTCAAAAATTGTTTTAAATAGCAGTTTAAAAAAACATGAATCATGCCCTATGATCAACATTTTGATAATAAATTAAGATGAGATTGATAATGAAAACTAATAAAAATATTAAAATTTTATAATAAATGATAAAAATATACGATTCCATTAATACATATTCATAGGTGTAAATTTCATTGACCCTTTTTATGTTTGGGCTAAATTCACTTGATTACAATGTGTGTCTGAAATTTTATAAGTGTTCTTCTTATTTAATTATTTTTGCATAAAATGAACGATAAATAAAAATAATAAAAAATAAGGATAAGACAGAAGGTCCATAAATACTCAAAGTAACAATAAATATAATTAACTTTTTATATACATATAATCACTATATAATGACAAAGATTATAAACTTACCATTTAAGATAGAGTTGTCGTAATCATGAGCCAATCACCAAATAATATAACAAATCATAAGCTTCCTCTTCAAGACAAAGATAGATTAGAAATCAAAAGCGTTAAAGGTAATACTTATATCCATCTTATGCTGAATTTATTGACAGTAATAAATAATGGAATGTGTTTAATCATTTTATGTAGTTATTATGATAATCACATGCAAATATCTCATAGCTCATGCTTGAAAATAATTTAATCCAATTTTAAAACATTATAGAAAAAAAAGTAACAAAAATTATGAAATGCAAGGAAATTAAGCTATTATTAAATATTCACATGTACTCAATCCTACGAAATTAAATAAATCGGTTGATGTCAAATATTATTAAATAAATAAGTATATATATATATATATATATATATATATATATATATATATATAATATATATATATAATGTAAATAGAGTCAAAATCACTTCATGTATATGAAATATTTTATATGGCCAAATAAAATTAATAACGTAAATGGAAAACTCTCCCTTTTTTTATTATTATTATTATTGATAATGAAAAAAATAAATTTCATTGATTAAGAACAGGAATACCTTTACGTATGAACACAAAAATCAAACTATTAAAAATATTCAAATATGACATAGTATTCAAGTTAATAGTAAAAAGAAACGGTTTAAGACCTACGCAAGTGATAATCTTAATATGCATATAATACATAACGATTTCAAGTTTAATGACGTATACTGATGAATAAGAATTTGATGTGATTTATATGTCTTATCGAAACAGCGTTGTCGACTAAATCTCTCATACAAAATCAATGAACAACCACACGTAGCAACAAAAACATAAAAAAAAACATAGGAAAATTAAATGAAAATTCGAATCGGGTGGAAGAAACCACTTTATTGAGAGATGAAATTTAGATATGAGTAGACGAACGATGGAAGAAATGATTTAAGGTTAAGAACAACTAAAAAATCACCTTTCATTTATAACAGAGATGAAATGAAAGAACGGAATAAATTAGAGTTTCTAAGAGGTAGCAATCTCCCTTTTATTAACTAGTCACCTTGAAACATGGAAGTGGAATGGGAGAGCATAAATGCAAAAAAACAAATTATAGTAAGGCTCGGTTTGGAACACATAAAGTACTATAAAAGAAAAAAAATTAAATATATATTTTTTCTTATGTTTGATTTCATCGTATAAAATATAAAAGAAAATCAAATATAATTAAAATTCCTTAAAAATTTACACATTTTTAAATTTATTAATCCTTATATAGTAGAGATAATAAAATAAAATGAGTTTGAATAAACATATAAAATTAATTTATTAAGTTAAAAACAATATTTTATTTTCCTCCAAATTTTATTTTATTTAGCGGTTCCTCTTTATTTTATTTCCTTAGTATTATATAGGTTCCAAACATAGTTTAAAAGTTAAGTTGGTAAACCTAATGGACCAATTCATATCGATATTGGTATGATATTGTCCATTATTATTGTGATTTGTACAACAATGATGATTAAAACAAAGAAATAAAACAAGAACACACATGATTTTACGTGGTTTGGTAGCATACCTACATCCACGATAACGACGACTCAAACTTTCACTATATGAAATAGGGTTCCATAAGATGATATTTATAATAACATTGTATATGAAAAATTACAAAAATACCCTTATGTCCTGAACATATCGTAATGTACCGTAGGGTAAACCCCAACCTATTATTTTGTTCCTCCAATAAAAGAGGACATGCATGAAGGGCAAACGTCATCGCTTCGCTCCACTTTGCTTAACCATTTGCTCTACCATTTTAACCTCAATACGAGCCACATGCCATAACAATCTTGTGTGTAGGCACACTACTATATGTCAGGCTCATGGATGTAAGCACACTATCGAACCATATAAAATCTTGTGTGTGTTCTTGTTTTATTTTTCCGTTTTAATCACCGTTATTGCACAAACCACAACAAGTTATATTGAATTTCAATTAAAACCCAATATACTTAGTGGATGCTTATGACTCCTTGCATTTACATTCTAATTTACAATTACAAGTTATCTACGTGACGTTAATTTATAAAACCTATTACTCCATTGATTATCCATTCTAATCAAGAATCTAAGATACTGTTTGATAATTTTAGCAAGAAACCAAAGATCGAAGTTTTCATCACGGCACATGTGTAGTTTTAATATAAAAGTTATGTGAGGCATTAAGACGCCCAAAAACCGGGGTGCCCCATTGACAACCTCATTAACTCCGCGAAATACTCGTGGACGTCGGGTAACCCGACACCACTCAATGTAATCAAGGTGAAGTCTCCTTGTAACGGAAGCTCACTCCAAACACAACCCGTCCCAGTCACTCTTACAACGACTCACTCCGGTCCACATACGAATAAAATGAGTAAAATGGTCACTTTGACTCACAAGCATAAATACTCCCAAAATACATCAACCAACTATGTCCTAATAGCTCAAGAGTTATTACATTTACTCTTAATACAAACACATATTAAAACGTAATAATTATAATACATGTTATAATCAAACACTAAAGTCACAACCCGACCTCTTCTAAAAAATCGGCGTCTAAAGAGCCGCCGTCTCTCGAACAACTTGTACATGAAATAACATTCTTCTCTCGACAGGTGAAAGAATGCCCAAAGAAGGAAAATATTCTGCACGGCTACTTCCCACCTAAGCCGCACACGCAATGATTCAACATAAACACACACTCCAAGAAATACACGATCCTATTCGAATATTCACTCCACTCAATCCCTGTGTCTAACTCACCGACTCCCCACGCATGCCCAAACCAACGCAGAAAACCCTCCTCTTTTTATTTCTTCATGTCATGCACTCACACCTAATTTTCAGTTACCCCTTAAGGCATATGAATGCATTACGCTATTTTAAACCACTTCACGCAAATATATCACTTACACATATATTAACAAAATTTGCATACATGCCCTTCATGTTATTTAATTCACATAATAGCATCAAAATTAGTCTTACCTGAAAGCTAATTACAATTTATTTCAATGACTTACAATAATAATTATATTTTTTATATAATTCCACATCATGTTAACACATTTAATTACATGTATTAAACATATTATTTCATACAATTTAAGTCATCCATGCTAATATATTTTTACATGCACAAGAACACATTAATTCCATAATTCATATTATTCGATTCTCAATCAATAACACCAAAATTATCTCACATGGGCTAATTAACAAACACAAACAATTCATTTTGAATCACTCAACATCATAAAAATTCACAAAAAATCAATGTCAGCTATTCACGGAACAAGAAACCCTAGTCAAATCGCTCACGCCACAATAATGAGGATTTTTCCACTTGGCTCAAATGTTTCAGACCGAAAACACTGCGCTTAATCCAAGACATTCACGTGAATAAAGGAAACCCTGGGTTGGCAATCGTTCACGCCATAATAATGAGGATTTTTCCACTCTGGCTCAAAATGTTTCAGACCAGCATCTGGCCAATCCAAGCCTTGGAACATCTCCAACCATTTACACGACTCTTAAATGCAAAGAATAATACAAGAGGAAAATATCTCACCTCTTGAGTTGCCTAACTCCACTGTACCGTGTCCACGCTGGGTATTCTCGCCGCGTAGACGACTTCGCTTTTCGTCCGCCGGTAACCAACCCGCTCGAACGGTTTAAAATCTAGAGTAAGAAGCTTCTTTTTCTAAAACTCAATTCCAAAGACTCACGTCAATTTTGTGTCTCAAATGGAGAAGAAGACTATCTCCATTGCTTTATTCATTTAACATTTCAAAATTTCACGTGTCCCTAAGTTTCGATTTTGACACTGCACACCCAAGCCATTCATTTCATCCTCCTCTCACTAATCATGCAACATGTGTCACATGAGTACATGTAGTATTTGACTTTTGTCACATCACATGTCTCTACAAGCCATTTCACTAAGACTCGACACCTGGGTTGTCTCAAAAAACGGAAATCTCGACCGCCCTGCACTGACGAAATTCCGACGTGGTAGCCAGATTTCACGAGACGATTCCAACGATGAAGTCCACTTACCATACGATCTAAAAAAATTTCGAATTTTAATGAAATACCATTCTCTTACCATTTTTCATAAAATTAGATTTGATTCTGGTTTCATAAGTATTGTAATAAACTTACTACCATTGTGCAGATAGCTTAGATATCAGATATGGGACAGATGGATCTCCGTGTGATCATTACTATTTATGTTAAGACCCTGGATGGGTCATGGATATATCATATACGCGCTGTATATCGCAGCCTTATCAACAAACGAGACTCTACCCGATTTCGGGGTGGAAAATATGATCCGATAAATGAGATACAATAATGGGTATCTGTTACCAAATCCACAATTATATGTTAACATTGCTACACTCAGACCGAAGTTTTGGGACGTCACAATATGTAAATACCTTTTATAAGAATTATGTAAAGCATTATTGAGATAGGTAGTCGTGATCAGAATTTGAAACCAACTAAAGATAGGGTTTAGGTATAAAAAACTCGTTCTTATATGAGAACGAGGTTTACACCGTTAGATGATGATTTTATCTCTTGAGATACGTGTAGATTAAAATTTTATCTAAGAAAACACAAATCTTAATAAATAAAATCATCATCTAACGATGTAAAACTCGTTTTTATATGAGAACGAGCTTTTTATAACTGAACCCTAAAGATAAATAAAATTTAAGTTTTTGGACCATTGTTTTTGGTTTGTAACAAGTATTGGATTAGCGACTCGATAATAAAGTTTAATCCTTCCCTTTTGTGAAAACTTTTAAGGGTAAAAAAATAATGGAAAGAGAACCATTTTTTTTTTCTCATGTAATTATATACCATTTCTATTATCAAGGAGACACAATATCAATTATCATAATAACTATATTTCTTATTTTATTTATGGGAAAAAAAGATAAAAATGCATTGCATTCCAAGTCAAAATTAACATAGCAATAGGGAATTAAACACCCACCATCCCCTATCATATGTAATAAGGTTTCTATTATTCGACACACCCTTTTATTTATAGTATTGTTTTTTCTTATGAAAATTAGGTCTCTCATATTACCCGTATACCATCATTATCAGCTTTTTAAAATAATCATGCCTTGCATAAGATGAAGCACTATAAGAAAAATAGTCAATAATGACACTTTTTAGGTATCAAGAAATGCATAACATAACACTTCTTATGTGTATCATATCTGCCCAAGTCAAGAAATAGGTAAGAACAACCATGACACTTTCAAAAGTGTCATATTCAACTAATTTTGGGTTTATTTAAGTGTCAACTTTTTAAAACATAACATTCTTTGAGTGTCATTAATATTTGAAAAGTGTCATTAATGCCCACCATCAATGACACTTTTTAAAATGTCATTGCTTATATATCTATATTGACATTTTAAAAAACGTCATTTTTTATACATTTATGATGACACTTATAAAAATGTTAAGGATTGTGAAAAATCATTTATTTATTTTTTATATTCATTTGAAGGGTCATTTTATATGTTTAATAATATGGAAAATACATTTTGTATGACCGGTTATATATAATTTTCATTTGACTTTTCATATAATTCAAAATAATTACTCACCAATTTAAAATGAAATTCAATACTAATAATTACATATTTGAAAAAAAATTGAATAACTTTACTAGTAAATTTCCTAACAAATATATATTTTTCAACTCCAATAAAATAACAAACATGTACCAAAAAACACAAGGTATGTAAATTCCTTAATAAAAATAAGATTACAAGTAAGATAAAAAAAACAAGGCAAAACTATATTTGTTGATTCACTCTTGACATTGGAATCTTTCACCCAAGACATAATACAAAAATAAAATGAATATGAAAATTAACAATCTTTATAAAATTTACCATAATTTTAACAATAATTTTCAACTTCAACAAAAAAATAAGTATACATATACCAAAAAACAAGGTATGTATATTCTTTAATAAAAATAAGATTACAAGTAAGATAAAAAAAACAAGGTAAAACTATATTTGGGGGTTCACTATTGACCATGAAATCTTTCACTTACATATATTACAAGAAATAAAATGAAGAAAGTGAAAATTAACAATCTTTCTAAAATTTGCCCTCATTTTATATAACTGGCTTTAATTGAAAGAAATTTTTTACCATCCCTTAATAAATAAAAAAACATTTTCTTATAACAACACTCTCTTCAACAATAATAAATAATTTCTCTACAATTATAACAATTTCTTCATGTAACAACATAAATAACTACAACAACATTAATGATGGTTAAAAATTATTCATGCTCTTTCTCTCAATGTAACAATTACAATAATAATTTATCCATGTGACAACAATAACAATAATAACATTAAATATAAAAACAATTGTTTGATTACTTGTATTAATAATAATGAAAATGAAATATTAAAGATGTTAAGTATATCTTCAAGTATATGTAAAAATTAATTGTGTTGTTAATATAATCCAGATCGTACTTCGTTGAGGTCAACTTCACTATATGATTTTTTCCCTTTAAACTAATAATTAATTATAATATAAATGATGATTAGTTAGGTTAATAAAAATATTTAAATATAAGAACTAATATAACTTATTAATGATTACATACCTTTGTAGATAGACGACTTAGGTCAACAATAATATCTTTGATATATCTCGTCACATAATAGTCATACTCCATACTACCTATTTGTCTTGGGGCACTATAGGTACAAATATGAGTTTTGAAATAATTAAATCTATTCAAAATTTATGGGTTAATAATCTAAGTGTTTAAAGTATGTGTTCAAAGTATGTAATTGAATCTAAATAAGTAGCTTACCACTACTTTTACCTATGTTGGCTCTCTTTTTTATGATGTTTGTTTATCTGATGGATGAATTCGTAATACACTACATGAAAAATATTAATGTTTTAAATACTATATAGTGTATTAAAGTACAAAAATAAATACACTTACATGTCCACAATATCCTTAAGATCATCTCATGGTTGATTTTGCATTAGATCAAGGTAATGTGCAATCATTTTTTTCTCATATCTAATGCCACAAAGACCAAGTGAAAGTTACAATAGTATATTAAAAGTTATTTTGTTATTTCATATAAACTAAACTATTCAACACAAAAAATAAATTTTATGGTTTTTATAACTTACTCGGTATTATATGAAATAAAAACATAGTCAACACATTTTTCCAACATGAAACAATTTGCAATCAACGTTGACCAATTTTCTTTTGTTGTCTCACAAATTCTAACTTTAGAAACTAAAGTTTGATTGACAAAAACAAATTGTTCGCTAAGTCGAGCATCACTTAACTTTTCTGCAAGTGCCTACTTAAATTCCATATTTGCTAATAAGAAAATGAATATTTTTTACACACACACACACACACACACACACACACATATATATATATATATATATATATAAAGTTAACACATATTATCAAGTTATAACATTTCTTATTATATATAAAATATGACACAATTGGTTGACACTTCCGTAAATGAAATTATCATATTCATGTCTTCTTTCATAAATAAGGTCTTAAAACTCTCAACAAAACATATTTTTGGACATCAATATATTGTACATTCTCATTCTTTAGCATAAGATTTACCAATGCATCAAAATTCCAACACACATCATATTGTTGTGTTGGTACTCTATATGAGAAAGTTTTGCCAACATATCAGTTTCAAACTTAGCTTGTCGTTCTTGGGTAACTTTTAGAATATCTCTCACAATATGATCTGAAACACTATTAAAATATTGTCGAGGCGTATAGTACTTCTGTCACGCCCGACCGATCAAGGATCCGAACCTGCTTCCGGACGCGAATCATATAATGGGACTCTTTACTGATTTTTTTTTTTTAAAGCCGACCAGACTACGTGCATTTTTACCGGCACATCTTATGAAATGTAATCAAAATATTATATACAACTAAAAACTACCACCGAGTGGTGTCCATCAAAATCTAGACACATATAATCCAGTCTCATTTAGTTTTTATACATATACAAAAAACAACTTTACATTCCAATTACATATTCAGAGCGCTAGACTCATCGTGATGAACCTCATCGGGTGTGTCGTCACCGTATGCGATGTTTTCAGACGCCTTCTCCTCGTACCTACACCCGACAGAACCCGTGTTTTTACACGAAAGGGAAACATATCTATAACTTAAGTAATCGATACACACGCACTAGACCGAATCACGATAAACATATAATGTAACAGATATAAAATCTTCATGAATTCATATCATCAAATGTATACCGTGTCGATCATATTCAGAGCAAACTTAGACATATATCATGGCAAGGCATCCAATCTGCCTCTTTACATGTATCATGACTTTCTGGTTTTCGTGTCGCTTTTATTCATGTCATTGATATAATTCCGTCTACTCACCTTGTGACTTTTAATGTAATTTTACATCTCCCATGATATATCATCTAATGTGACCGAACTTATACTTACTCGTAGATCTTAATTTATGGCGCACTTTATCTATTCCTAACTTATACTTATAACATTCTCGATCTTTATACTTACTCGTATCTTACACTCATGGCGTACTTATTCTTATCTCTAACTCAGACTTATAACATCCCGATCTTATACTTACCTCGATCTTACACTCACATAAGACTTATTCTTATTCTAATCCTTATACTTATAACATTCCCGATCTTATACTTACTCTCAGATCTTTACACTCACATGACTTATTCTTATTCCGATCTCCCAGGTGACACAGATTTATTCGTATTCCTTATACAGATCGAACTTATACATATACTTAGGCGAATTGCCCATCAACGTATTCATACTTCTATCGTCTTATACTTATTAGGATTTCCACATGGGAGTTCTGAGCTTATGCCTCTGAGGTACTTATCACGAATGCGGTACTTATATCATCTCGGACCTCCCGTAGGTGTTCTGAGAACTTATGCTTATACCATGGGGCTTATATACTTATCTTCACGGGTTCTGTGATCGGTACAGTGGTGTCCGCGAGAGGTCGAGCCTGATATCTTGTGCCGTGTCTTAGGCTTGCCTCTGAGTATATCACGGCATTCACAAACTCCATACTTGTATTCACGAACTTATTCTTATATTTCGAGATCTTATACTTGTATTCTGAGGAACTAATACATGTATTTCGGATCTTTATCTTTGTGCTACCAGGCTTGCCTCATGTATTACCCGGATCTTATCGCGTATTCTGAGCTTATTAGCATCTTTACAGATCACTATCTTATGTTCTGAGAACTTATTCTTGAATTTAGATCTTATTCTTGTACGAAGGTACCCATAGGTACGATAAGTCAGAACATATTAGAATCATATCACCAAACAAACAGAGTTGTCGGTTCATGCTCGAGGAGTCATGCTAGACTTATCTGATTTCTTATGCTTATAACGGGCTTATTCTTATTTTTCTTACGTCACGAGAAGTGCGCGTGGGCGACTACGAGGGTGTCGGATCACGAGGGTACGTGGAGTGCTACGAGCGGAATGCGAGGTACTTTCGGATCTTTCTTATTCTTTATTCAATGTCTTATCATATGTCTTTACATTCACCTGATTGTCTTGAAATAGTGGGGGCGCGATGCAATAAGTACGAAGGTGCGATACAATGCGAGGTGTCGTAGCAGTACGGGGCGATCTTTCTTGCAGTAACGGGAGTGTCGTAGCACCGACGGGTGCCAATAGCGTCGGGCACGTCTTGCTTTTGCCGGCGGGAGTGTCGTAACGCAGCGGGAGTGCCGAAGCACCAACAGGGTGCCCGAGCGCTGACAAAGGCGATCCACTCATTCATAACGGTCCTAGGTAGTCATCTTATCGCTATGTCTTTCGAGCGCCTGCTTTATTTTTTATCACGATACGTATTAGCGACATTTTCTTTTCATGTTCATGTTCGTATTTGATTACAGTTCGGTTCGTATTGTTTCGTATCATATTCGTGTTTAAAATGAGCAAATACCGTTTTTGCGTTCACATCGCTAACTTTGTTCCATTTTTATTATATGTGGCATTCCATATACTTAATACGGGTATGATGTTTATGTATTCACATCATTCATGTATTCTTGTCCCTCGATATGAATCTATTTTTTCTTAGGAGACAGGTCGTCACGTCGGATGAAGTAATAAAGTTATTTGCATTTTTCGCATGCGTATTTCAATTTATAGATTACACTAAAAGGCAGGTTTTGTATAACTCATTTTTAAGGTCTTAACTATGTTGACACTATCTCTTTGTACTCTTTTTAAATTTAAGGTCTTTTGAGGGTTGTACCAGGTGGAATCACTGATCAGACATAAAACTCAAATTCACGTCGAAACTTCGGATGCTACATATTCAATATGTGGTAGCTTGCGTAAGCTGGCTTTGGTAATTCGGCCTGAGTGGTGGCCCGATGCTGATTTCTAGATGTTTGGTTCTCGCGAGTATTTTAATATGACGGTCATTTCGAATCGAAGGATCGAAATATAAAGCGGTGCCTTAGAAAACGAATACGGCCCGGTGAAATAGGAAACATAGCATCACGTATGGTACACCGCGACGTATGCCGGTACATGTTATTTAATGACGAGGAACCTAACGTATGCCCAGGTACATGTTCAAGGTGTCTTGATACGTATCAGAAAAATGCCAGTGTATTTTCCTTTTTCCATGTTAATACCCCAGAATCAACTCGATACCTGACTTCATGAACACGTCGAGGCGAAGCGATTAAATGCTTTGTCTGTTTTCTTCAGCTCGTATTTCATTTATATCTTTCCTCAAAATCTTGAATGAATTTCAACAGAAAACACAATATGGATGCTGGCGTCTGTGATTCAAAGCTGAGAGATTTGTTAGGGTTGTCCCCAGCTAGCTACGATTCTTGCATCGTACACCGCTGAATCCAACCTCGGTATACTCATGCTTGTAGGATTTACCAACCTTAATCTTGAAATCTAAGGTATGATGCAATTCTATCAAAACCCACTAGATTTGGAGACAAGCTATTAACCATACAGAAAGCGCAAAATTCCATGAATCCATCGATTTCATACTTAAGTTAGGTTCCACATACCTTTTTGCTTGTCTCCTCCTCCTCTTAACTACCTCTTGGCACCTTCTTATCTTATCTTATAGCCAGCTTTCCTTCGGTTTGTTCTTCCCTGTTAGGAATGGACCGATTACGGTCTTAAATCCAGCTGCTATCTTGGGCCTTGTTGGCCCTCGAGCGTTTGGGTTAAGTTTCATTATTTAACACCCCAAGCCCTCAACTCTTGGCCATTTGTATTTCAATTTCCTTTTATTGTATTTTGGCCTCTGTCTTACAGGAATTGGCATGATGATTTACATTATTTAACTTCTTTTGGCCTTAGTCTTTTCAAATTATGACTTTTAAAAATTTTGGACCAATTTACAATTTTGTCCTTAAGTCTCTTCAATAATTCAAGTTCCTGGTTTCCATGTTATTTAACTTACGAAACATTCAGATTATCTTACAAAATACCACTAAACATGTCGAACGTAGGGTATATTCGGGATATTCTAGGTCAAACAAACCACTAACAATGTAGATACTTGGTTTTTGTGTGTGGGTTAAGACCTTATATTAGAATGGTTTTGGGAGAAATTCATGGAAAAGTTTGGAAGAAAGATAAGTAATGAAAGATAATTTGAGAAAGAAAGAGATTATAAGATAATTTGAAATGGTTTTGATGTGTAAGTATGGGAGTGATCACATGGATGAAAAGTCTGCGTAAAATGGGAGAAAATACATTAAAGACTTGAATTTTTGTTGACTGCGGTACACGCACAGACATGCCGGTACATGTGGGATACTGTCATTACAGACCAACATGTAGGTACATGTCGGGTGTGCGGTACATGTGATCTTTCTGTTCTGATTAGTCGGTTTAGTATTTTAGCCGTAACTAGCTGGGTTTGATCACGATTTGAGTGATTGATTCTTTGGTTAAAATGAACTACAACCGTCCCCAGAAATAGGCATCGTCAATTTTGACTCTAAGTGGGCGGTCACTCAGTGGGTGTAATGCGACTGGTCTGTACCAGGTTTGATCATAGAGTAGTAGGATTATTTGATGCAGTTAGTCTTTGTTTGGGCGATTCGATTGGAGAACTCTGGCATATGTTAAAGTGAAGAGATGATGTCAAATATGAAGTTACAGGCGGAAAAATGAGTTATAGTATACTGATGATGTGTAGTTTGCGTAGAAAATGTCGTAACTGGATTTGGGGACATTTCTGTTTATTGATTCAATTCATTTTAATGGAGTATCATCGGGCGAGCGTGATGTGTGGCCTATCGGTATTCCCCCAGCCATAGAGCGTGCGAAGTAATATGCATAGAATATGTTAATGAAACATGAATTTGGTATGAAAACGTGAAAATGAAGCGAAAATGAGAACATGGAAAAAACGAATATGGAAGGTAATATGTCGTGATCCGCGTAATGTGATTAAGAAGGTTATAAGTTGAAAGGCAGCGCCAACTATGTTCCCCCAAGACAACGATGAGTTGGCGTTCCGGCCATGCCGGTACTCGTTGGCGGCATGCCGCGACTCTCGATTAATCGCGACGGCAACTACCGGCGTATTTGGCGGCGCGTGAAATGCCCCGTGCTATACGGCGTGTTCGACATTGTGCCACGATGCTGATTATCTTGATGCTGCGCGATTAGTAACCGATACTCTCGATTAGTCACGGCCGGCACTCTACGGCGTGTTTGGCACATTGAATACTTGATTTTCTACGATTAGTACTTGATTGCTCACGATTAGTGCGACGGCACTCTGTCGATGCCCGGCACTCCTGTGGTCTTCTGAGCACTCTGCGTACGTATTGCCTTGCAGATTAACGATATCTGCGTCACTGCTGAACTTTTTGAGTTAATTACAGGCAGTGAAACAGAGTTATATATAAGACTTTGAATAAAGAATAAGAGTAAAGATAGAAGGAGTACCTGCAGCATGCATTACCGTAGTACTGCAGTGCTCGCTGTATCGATTAGAGATTACGTAGTCACTGGTGCTCACATGTCCCGATTAATCTCTATGGTACCACGGGAGGCCCACTGTGTCAGGTAATGTAATTACAAGTTAACGAATGCTGATCTTATTATGGTAAAATAAGTAAGATCCACGATTGGTACTTACGAATTGCCAGTATCGATAACGATGAGTATAAGTTCGGAATTTGGTATTTCCCTAAGCAGGATACACTTTGTATAATGATCTGTGTGGCTACTGGTACTTTTACGCTTTTCTGGAGGCCCAGGCTACTGCACGGGTGTATCTTAGAGCTCAGACAGCTTTTGTATAAACAAAGAGCCTTGGGCAGGGCCTGAAAGCTGAGTGCTTGGCGGCAAACGACTTCTTTGTTTATCGTGGGATATATTTTGAATTTTGTATAAACTAGTATATGTATTTGATGTAATCTTTGTGTCCCATAAAGGACAGCCTTAAGTATCTGCATAAAATACATTCGACATATATGTGATATGATTACACGATGTTGGCTTATCGTTCTGTGGTCTTCATTTGTCTGAGAATAGGATTACGAAATTCAAAAGGTCCGTTATGTAACACAGTATAGACACCTTGTACTTAGCGAGTTACGTAAAGACAAATATAAGATACGAAATACGTAGCCTTATTGGATTACGTAATACGCAAGTATAGATGCGAATACAAGAGCAAGTTGTTGTCGATATAAGTTCCGTAATCTTAGGGATATCTTGTGGTCTGAGTTAAGATACGAGAATACCCGATCATAAATTTTTGTGGGCGCTTACAGTCTTCCTTTATAATAAATTCATGACATCTGCAAGTATAAGTTAAAGTAATATACCGATGTACCTACGTTACCTCAGAACAAGTGTAAACCGTGTATAAGTATAAGCTCTATATGGTATAAGAAGTATGAGCCTGTAGTACCCGATATGAGATATACTGTAATAGCGTAAGTTATGTGGCTCTGGGAAATGCGAGATAGATATAGAAGTGCAGTCGCGTGTATAAGTATCTTTGAATAAGCATAAGCTCTGTATAAGCATAAGCTGCGCCAGCTCCTATGGGAGATACGAGACAAGTATGAGATGAATGGGAGTATGAGTATGTGATAAGTGCTCTCGAATCTAAGTATATGTATAAGTTGATCTTAGTATATAAAGTGTCTGAATAAATGTAATCCTCTTGGGAGATCGAATAAGAATAAATTAAAGTCATGGTGTAAGATTTGAGTAAGTATAAGATCGAATGTTATAAGTATAAGTTAGAATAAGAATAAGTCTGGCAGTAAGTGTAAGATGCGAGGTAAGGTGTAAGATCACGAGAATGTTGTAAGTATAAGTTAGAATAAGAATAAGTGCACTTGTAAGTGTAAGATGCGGAGTAAGTATAAGTTGCTCTAAGTATAAGTTCGGTCTGATAGATGATATACTCTATGGGAGATGTAAGAGTGCATTAAAAGAAAGTCACGAGAGTCTGGTATAGAGAGAATTATATCGACATGAATAGAGGAAAGCTTGACACGAACGAGAGAATCATGATACATGTAAAAGAGACAAATTGGATGCCTTGCCATGGTATATGTCTAAGTTTGCTCTGAATATGATCTTACCTGTTATACATTTTGATGATATGAATTCATGAAGATTTTTATATTTGTTTCTATTATATGTTTATCATGATTAAGTCTAATTGCATGTATATCAGTATAAGTTATAAGATATGTTTCAGCTAGTAAAGCTTAGCACTTGGGTTTGTCAGTGTAAAGTGAGGAGAGAACGTCGAAAACATCGTCTGTTTGGGCGACACCGGTAAGGGTTCATCCTGATGGGACCTACTTATTTCCCGAATAACAATTGGAATGTAGAAGTTGTTTTTCTTATATTTATAAGTAAATGGAGACTCGATTATATGTGTTTAGATTTTTTGATGAGCATACTCATTGGTAGTTCTTTTGATTTGTATATAACATATTTTGATTACGTATAAGATGTGGGTCATACCGCAGTCTGGTCAGCTTTTAAAAAATAAAATCGGGTAAAGGTGGTGCCGCGGTCTCGCGTCCGGAAGCCGGTTCGGATACTTGTCCAGATTGAGGGCGGGTTAGGCGTGTTTCTTTACTTACCCCATACACGACGTTGTACTATGGAGTTCTAATCCTTGACGAGAGCCCTTGTCATTGCTCCACGCTCGAAGCTATATCTCCTTTCTTGAGACTATTTCATCGACTCACCATAGCATATAAAAGTTGAGTTATTTTGGTATGTAAAATAAGCCCGAGTTCATCACCATTCAGGGTTCACCGAGATATTAAGTACCTCTTCCTGTGATAACATCATCATCATTTATCATTTTGCATGTAAGCTCTCTTAAATAACTTCTATAATGTTTTTGTGGAATCAACTTTAGTCATCTAATAGAAATGACAATTAGACAATTAAGAAATATACATAAATTATTCCTTCATCACCAATATAATTATTCATTAAGTCATTAGGGTCCTCTCTATTGAAGAAGTCTTTTTGAGGAGTTGACAAAACAATTGACTATCTTTGATCAAGTTGATCTTAAATATAGAATACTTGCTCAGATTGAGATGCCAAAATGAAATGATTAGATTTATGAATAGGCATGTTATCAAACATTTACAAGACAAACTCATTACACATCTATATTGAATTGGCGGTATCTGGCTTAAATATAAATCAATCGCATCTTCTACCCACCTTCAAGTATATAATCAATCCCATATCTAAACCCACCTTTGATGTATTATGCCTTTGTAATTATAGTAGCATCGAATAAATCACTAGGACAAATGTAGAAAATGCCCTAAATTTCATAAAAATGAATAATTTTGATGAATTGGCATCGAAATTTCATCAAACATTTACTAGGCGACTTGGGGGCAAGGGTTCCTCAAGTATAGTATTTTGGTTAATTGGTAACAAACTTCATGATAATTGGCCTTCAACTTCAGAAATGACTACAAATGAGTAATTTCTATGAACAAGTGCCAAAATGACATATAGGCATTTTAGCAAATAGATTAACAATCAAAAGATCTTATTCAAACTGTAGCTTAATGAAGGGAGGAGATGATTCAAGACATTTTACTCGACATGCTACTCTGTTAGCCTGCATTTATCAAACATGTAGAGTGCAAAATGATTTTTGTAACTAGAATTTACATGACTCACATGCCAAACTAGGTGGTTCTTTGGTCACTTTAGAGCATGCTTTTAGCTCTCTTCCTATTTGATCACAATTCTCTTTTCCCTATATCAAATTTGATTAGACAAATCCTCATTCGGTAGAACTTGTAACCAGGATTAATGCAGAAAATGCACAGACGACTCATGTAAAATATGCACAGAAACGGAAACGAAAACGCCAAACCCAAAGGAACAACAAAGAAATCAAACAGAAAAGAGCGAGCTACATAGAGAGAGAGAGAGAAAATAAATCAGCTTCGAAGCTGAAGAAAAGCAAAAATTAGGGCTCTTACTGGTATCAAAAGCTCCGAGGAGGCCCAAACGAGGCGGATCTAGAGTTGGTGACAAATGGGTAAAGAGATCCAAAATGAGGCCTTGTTTCCTAAGAAAGAGGAAGCTAAATATGAAGTAGAAGACCCACTGTAAAATTAATCATGGTCTTCTGTTACCTATAAAGACGTCATTGATTAATTAAAAGCAACCCCATCAAATAAGAATAACTTGTAAAGTGGGTCCAGCCCAAATTATGTGGCGGCCCAATTTCTTTTATTCTCTCTTAAGCCCATTAGGGCTACAGCCAGCAGAGGTTTTTTTTAAGAAAACTGAGGAGGCTGAAAAGAGAGGTGTGGAGGCGTGAAGGGCGTGCTGTTTTTTTTCTGGAGTAGAAAAACGGAGGCTGCTGGGCGTTTTTATTCTAGAGCAGAAAATAGAGGAGCCGTGGAGTGTTCTTCTGCTGAGCAGCCGTGGAGTGTTTTTCTGGAGAGCGAGAGAAAAAGGAGAGGCGAGCGGTGTTATTTTGGAGGCTTGAGAAAATGCAGAGCAATTTTTGTTACGTGAGCACCAGGATTGTATGCGGATTGGGTGAGATGTCTTACCGTGTCTGTTTTTTTGATTTGAAATTTAAGATTCTTTATTAATTTATTCATTATATTTGGATGATTCTTTGTTTGGGATCCTTGTTCCAGAGTTGGAGTTTGTCACCGCAGAATTATTATAGTGGATATTTGGGTGCGGGTACCGACAGGTCAAAGTGGTTTTCCTCTTATTTCGCACTGGGGTTTCGCGTTAAGAGCCTCTGTATTTTTTTTTGTGATTATCGTAGCGGATTATTTGTATTTGCGTTCGATTTATTTCTGCAGTTCATCGACGAGGAAAAATATTGATGCTTGTGTTTATTTCCGACATAACTTACAAAGTGAGAAACATGAATTCAACAAGCGCGTAACACTTGTATGTGAAATGAACTCCAGAGCATGTAAAACCATTGTATAAAGACATTCCACCTTCCGATTGTACACCTGAATTGAACCTTGAAGCAGTAGAGCAACTACATTTCTCCAAAAAGCACCCAATTAAGATAAAATCAAATACTTAGAGAACACAGTAGGTGTAGGAATGAGGAATCCAAAAGTAGGAGAGGAGGAGGAAGAGAGAAGCATAAATGGAACCGTACCTTCAGCAAAATTCACATTCCTGCCGTCGTTTCCGGAGATCTCGCCGGAGCAAATCTTGAGCAGATAATCTTCAAGGTTCTTGGCAAGATCCACGGACCAATTTGATTCAAGATCACGGAGAGGCTGGGCGTAAACTAGAGTTTCCCTTCACCCCTCAACTCTTCTGTAGAGTGAATCTTATCTTCCATTTTGATAATGTCCGATTTCCAGTAGAAACCATAGCTCTTGAACTTTTGATGACCAAATGAAATAAATAAATAAATTTTGAAAAAAACCCTAATATTGGGTTGGGTTTTGAAAGAACCGCAGAAAACGAGAGAAAAACAGCAGAGTCATCGGAGAGCTTACTCTTGCAGTTGAAGATTATACAGCGTCGAGAAAGGGGACAGCGAATGAGAAAGGAAATATCCAGAAACTTTCGTTGCTAGTTTCCCGCCTCCAAACAATTCGTAAGGTCGTGTATACGACTTTCGAGCTTTGGGCTAGCCAACAAATGTATAAAATCTTAAGCCCATACTGGTAGGCTGAATTGGCCTAAGCTACTCACTAGCTATTGACCCATTGTTGGGAGCAGCACTTGAAATCAAAGGGCAAGGAAGAACATGATTTGGATCAATTTAAATCATAATTAAACATAATAAAAGTACTAAATATCAAGGTTGAACAAATTCCTTTACACTTTTTTTAAATACCAATAAATCACGACCGTCATAAAATACATTTTCTTGTAGTGAAGTTACATAGCACTAGATTGACATATCTATGGTATCTACATTTAGGTCATATTAGTTTAAAAATGCTAAAGGCTAGAAATGTCACGCCTGACTGCCTAGGCAGGCGAAGGGGTGCGAGACTATCACAGGGACTCTTTGCACGATTTTTCGGACGTTGGTGGGCCGAGTGCATAAGCGTATCGAATATCGGTATGCAAAAACACGAAATAGCTACGGCGGTGGTGTTTACGATCTCATATCATATAGTCTGAAATACCGTTTACGTATACGTATACAGCGTATGTTTACATTTACGTAATCAAGCGTGAACTGTGTTGATGGCTACTCTGGTGTCTTCGGCTGAAATCACGGAAGATCGCGAGACGTCACTCTTTTGTATCTGAGAGTGTCTTTAAGCTTTTCTGTTTTAGTGGGAGCATGCTATATCACATTGTACACATGCATTGATCTTGTGTACAATAAGCATATAACAAGCCTTTCTAAAATATATAGTAGTATATATCGAGGGATTTTCATGGTCGTATATGACGCATATACGTCATATCTTATAATACAGGCTTATATTTATTCGGGGATATCCTTTTTATGAATTCTGGTATACTTATCTGAGAAGGTGCTAAATGGGTACTTATAGAGTATGTACTTATACGAATGCCAGAATGGGTGACCTGAAACTTATGTATACATGAAATTGCGGTATGTACGTTGGCTTGAGCTGATGCGCATTCTTTACTGCGGTAAATAGTTCAGACTCTTGTCGTATAGCGGATTGGATTACTTATATGATAATAATAAATGGTAGGACATAACACAATAAGTACCAGAATATATGATACGATGTTGAAGTCTTGGTAGCCTGTAAGTCTTGAAGCACTTATCAGCGTGTTTGCGTAACAAAAGTGTCGTATCGTTAAATATCGAGTGGCAGGCGTTTACGATTATATGTGTCAGAGTGGCACTACTTGTCTTGTAATGAGCGTTACGTTTCCCACCGTCAAAGCTCGACCTTGGAGCGGAGTACGGTGTGTTCCCCGGCTTAGTTTGTTTATTTTGAGCACGGTGATCTCGTTTATTATGGTTCTATCTTTGTCGGATGCAATTTGAGCTTATGATAGCAAGAATACAAAAAATTAGAGATTCTGAGAAGCCGGTGAATGCTGGTACCACTTGGATTGTCACCAAGTACCAATCTGTTATGGTGAAGTGAATGCAGGTACCACTTTGTCTTAATACCGTGCAAATTTGGTTTATGTCGAGTAATGCAGAGTATCACTACTATTTAATATCGATGTTGTAGTGTAATTCTTTTTAAAAAATGGTAGATTTTACTTGAACTTTTATTTAACTTTTAACTCATAAATATCTTATGTTCCATCTGTATCAAAAACAAAAATGAAATCCACCCAAAAACAACTTCACAGAAAGCACTTATAATGGTGGTTTAAAACTTTTTATATAGCAAATAACAAACCCCAAAGAAATTCGAGAATGCGTCTGAAATCCATTAATCTATACAATGGCCAAAATATAAAGGATTTCATATCCCATTTGACTAGTAGGGTTTTTCACTACTGCTTGACTTCGACAATCTGAGGTATGATGTATTCATAACTAAACCCTATAATAACAAGTAATATCGTAGTAAACCATAAAAATCCTTACTCAAGTAGATTCTGTCTGAAATGTAACGCATTTATATACAAGTTCATTACCTTTCTGGCTCTTAGCTATGTAACCATCTTTCTCTTCCTGTTGCTCCATATAGCAGGCTTTCACATTTTGTTCTCATAAAAATGAGACCAAACTTAGTCTTTACCCATTTTATATAATTTTCCTTTTATTTGCTATTTGGTCCCTCCACTCTATTATTTGCACCACAATTTGGTATTTACATATAGCTACTTTCTTCTTATATTACTTGACTTTTATATCCTTATGACAAATTACAATTTTACCATTATATATTATATATAAATTTCGGGTTTAAATTTTAATTTAGCAAAAATAATAATTGAAAAATGAAATTATCTCTGAATCGCCAAGCATGTTAGCTTGATCGAGGTGTATTTTTAGTGTTACAAAAGATAAATCTTAAACATTATCCTCATTAGTTCAAAAATATATTTTAGTATATAAAGGTTAGAGTTGCATAATGCCTAGAGTCAGTGTATACTAATGTATGTAGACTTTTTAGTGTCAAAGCACGTGCAGGGTACGAGTAATTCATTACATTCACATATGAGACTACTTTAGGTATCATTATGTTTACCTCATGCATAAGGGATTACATGTATTAGACAAGTTAATTAAAGGGATCCAAGGTAGAATTAAAGAACTTATTAGGAAAACACCTCAAGGAAAACCACAATATATTTAAAATTGATTATGAAAGGTTTCGAGCGCGAAATGTCACGAGTGACGGCGCCAGCCAACGAGTTATTTATTCTTGACTTTATTATATATAGTGTAAGCTTTTTATATTATTTTTATTATTTATTTGTTCATAATCCATTTATAATATTTTATTTTATTTTTATTTTTACATTATAAAACATAATATTTTTTTTAAATCAATATTAATTTGAAAAGGAAAATAAATAAAATAATATCATTTAAAAAATTAAAATTATAATATATAATATTTTTTGAATCTCCTCATTATCTATAATATTTATAATAATAACAAAAACAAATAAATAATATATCTTTAACATAATAATATCTGAATAATATATTAAATATAACATATTTAATTTAATAATTACTAATCCATTTGATTTTAATTTACCTTAATTAAGATATGAATCATTTATCATAATTTATATAATTAAAATATGAACATTTTGAATAACCCGATATTTTGTAAAAATATCCATGAAATATTTGTAGATATTTGAGATGTTCACATTAAAATCGATTCTGGAATATATATCGGTATTCTGGAGTATTTTGATCGTTGGTTAGGTCGTCAATCTATTTAACTATCACGAGATATGTTGATGGGAATGTGAAGCTTGGTTTAAACCAAGTTTTATTTGTCAGGTGCATGATATGATATATATGTTGAAACTAAAGGTAGTTAAGACTATAATCAAAGGCTGAGAAGTTTCGAATGGGTAATAATTTTTAGGGTAAGGCCGATTTGAGAGATCTAAATAAGACTTTTTCTTCTGATCTGAAATACTGTGGATTTGATGGGCCAGTATGCAATTGATCTTATTAATACTATTATCAATAGTTAATTATAGCTATGATTTGTCAATAAGGTCTTACTCAAGTGATAACGGAGGATGGATGTATGAGAAGTTTGAAACTCGAGTATTTATAAAAAGAGAGTAGTATAACAGTGTAATGCATTGTGAAAAGATATAATATTTGTTTTATACCCATAATTTACATACATGCCGAACTTCAATATAATTCTGAAGTAAGAGTGTAAAGCAGTCGAATCTTTCTTGGGTTGTCGAGGCTTGATTTGTAGAATGCCGGTCGATTCGGAGGATAATTAAATGGGGATCGAGCAGTGATGGCATCGAGAGTATTCTGATCTTTCGGCGGTCTTCCGTGAGATTTGTCGGATCGTGATTTGAGTTGGAGTCGAGGAGTTTCGAGCAGTATGAAAAAAGCGTCCGATTTAAGTTTTTTTTACGATTGAATCGACTCGAGCTTGGAAATCATGTATTCAGGTTTGAGTAATTTAATTGAGTCAAGGTTTAGATGGGCGTGGTATGGACTCGACTCAATTACACCCTGGGAATGAAGTACAAGGTGGAAAAAGAAGGGGCTCCTTGGACAAGGTGGAAAAGTGGAAAAACTCCCAAATTATTAGCCGCTTAGGCAGTTTAGCGGTATCGTGGGGGGTGCCATGTAGAAGGAAACGTGGCAGCTTCCCAAACCTCAGAAGCAAGGGAGCTCCTAGAGCATTTCCCTCAACTGTTTGATACCACGATAAATTCTCTCCGCCTCCGGCTCCGATTCATGACATTTCTCCCAAACGCCTTTTTTGCGCATGGATTCTGACCTCTCTCTCCAACTATCTTTTGCCATTTCGCCCAATGAGGAATGCAGTTACATCTCTTGCCTCACCGGCGCGCCCTCTCCCTTCGTCATCGCTGCGCCTCAATTATTCCCGGAGGTGCTCTTCTCAATCTTCATTCCGCATTCTACTTGCCATGTTTTTCATCCGATTAATCTTCGGATATGGATATTTGGTGGAATATTTATTTATTTATTTTTTTGATGGGGATTGATTTATTGAAATCCGTTTGGTTGCCAAGAAAGCCGAAGACAAAAAAAGAAAAAAAGAAAAAATGAGATAATGAAATTCTGAGTGTCATTTTTTTATAAACTGGGAGCATTTTGTTTTAACCTAATGAATGGAGATCACGCTTTTTCTGGTGTCCTGATGATAACTTCCCTATGATTTATCTGTTGTATTTTTCCATTTTTTGAATGTTGGTTCGTTCTGCAACTGCAGCATGAAGAGCAGTAATAATAGAAATTTTCTATGGACATTTTTGTCCTCTTAAAGTCAAAAGAAGTGATATTGGAATTGGAAGAAGAGAAGATAACTGGTTGCCGTTGTTTCTTTTGCCCCGGAATGCGTAAGTACACGGTTTGCAAGATTATTGCTCCGTTTTGGCTCTCAGATCATTAAATTAGGCAGTATTAATAACACTCGCATCTATAATCTAGAATCCTTTACTATTTGCTTCTGCAACTGTTCTGTTTCAATCTAGGACCCCTTTGGTGCAGGTATTCTACTGCCTATACTAGTGTGCATGGCGAAAGGCCATCCACCGTATACAAAATTAGAAAGCATCACTGGAAAGCAATTTGGGAATATCCTTGGAACTTACAGTTCAAGAAGTGCTTCCATTTTCTACCGTCTTAGCCCCATTTTTGGCTTTATATAGAGCTACGGCAATCTCATTCCAGGTGTTGAAACTAACCATTTGGCACCTCTGTCTCCGAGACTTAAAAAAACGTTCCATTAAGGTGTTCCCCCTCGTCCTTTTTATAATTCATGTTGCTAGCTCAACCTATTTAGAGCTATAGTTCCTTTTGATGTTTATCTACTGGAGGATGGAGGTGGAAGTGTAACTTTTATCAAATTTATATTTTGCTTAAGTTATTATGTATGAAACAAGGAAGTTTTATATAATGGAACGTTTCCGAGTTCTGCGAAATTTACTTGACATTTTATTTACAATTTAGTCTGAATCTAGCATCAGATATTTCAACACTCATGGACCCAAAATGTTGGCTCCCTTTTGTGGGGCACTCGTTAATTTAGTTCCGTATCATTTACTTATAAAGAGAGAGCCCATAATGATATAAAACTAATGACATGAACTAGATAAGGCTCTTTTAGGGTTTTTCACCTGCAGATTTATGTTAGAGATTTAATATGCTGACATCCGTGTATTGTTTTAGTGTCACAAACTGAACGTTGTACTGGCATTTGTTCTCATCATAATGGCCAACATGCTCATCAGTGGATTTTAAACAGTACAACACTGGTTACATGTTTTTTTAACCTATCTACATCATTACTATCCATGGTCATATCTGTATCCATTGTCTCATGTGCAAAACACTGTACGTGTTGCACATATTGCTAAATTATTCTTGTATGGCCAAATGTTTTCCCTTGAAATTGTGTTGGTTAAGCCAGTTATATCAACTGAGATTTACATAACCATATTTCTATGTATATTATGGCATTCCAGGCTCATAGACTATGCAAAGGAGTAGTTGCAAGTCAGGTTGTCAGACTATTAAATATTCTTTAAGTATCATTGAAGTTTTTTTTAATTTTTCCTGTTGAAATCTGGTAATTTGATTTTTAAAGACAAGCATTTAATTTTCATGAAATTCTGTGGTAACTATATCACGACTTATTGCAGTTCCGTGAAACTCGATCCGGCAGGGCCTTTCTATGTGAAGAAGGTAAGCTTCTTTATTTTCCTGTGGGGATTTCATGGATGTTATTTTTAATTTTATAATGATATTTTCCTGTCTTATTTTTTAAAGGTTGTATACTTACGTGTAGTTTAGTTACATGCATTTAAATTGGTCATATATGTCAAACCTTTTTGATGTTGGTGTCATTTTTAACAGTTTGGAGTGCAGATTATATGGTTTCCTTGTGCCTAGCTGTGAACGTATGGATATGCTTTTGTTTGTTTTCCTTTTCTGCTGCTGTCCTATCATTCAGGCTCTTTTTTGTTTTGTTAATTTTTTTGGTATATTGTATTGGTCTATGACTTCTATTATTTAGAAGAAAATCTAGGGTTCTTGATGTTGCTCTCTTAGGAATTTGAACACCATGTTGAGCTTTACTTGGAGAATGTACTGCATCCTTTTCTAGGCCAAGTATGGTATTTATGGGGAACCTGTTAATTGTTTCTGTTGCTTTCTTTTGTGGAATTGTTAATTTTTCCTCATGCCTGTGGTGATATTGAAAAACCTGGTATGCTAAGAAAAAGAATTGCGATGATTTTTCCTTATTGTCTGTCATCGGAACTAGAGTTTACTACAGCTTCTTCAATACTAGCTGGGAGTTTTGAAGTTTTTTTCTGAAAAGCTTCTTTATTGTTACGACTTCATATTAATTGTTGTTTTTCTTAGAGCTTTTTAAGGAATATATCTTCCTATCCTATGGAAACGATTGAACATGAACTACATATGAAGAACTTGGGCTTGATGCATGGTTATTGTTGAGAATCATAGGATATTCTTTAGAATATCCCTCTGATTTATTACCTTCTTTTCTTGTACAATATTTGTCCTTCTTTTTTGTACTTGATTTATTTCATTTTTGTCTTCTGATGTATAAGTAGGTAGGATGATGTATAAGTAGGTAGGACACATCTTTGTTCGATTCATCCGATCGATAAGAAAAACATCATTTTCTTATATTTTCTTCACGTGTGTCGGATCCATGGAGGCTCGAGGTTGGGGTTTTTGCACCGGTTCCCCAAACCCCGACAACCGCTCCCAGTGGTTGTGCTCCTTTCAGACCACCCCATCTTTATCTCCCCAGAATCCCTCGTCATTAGATCACCTCGGTTGTTGGAAAAAATTTTTCGGCGAAGCTTTGTGATATCCACATTTGGAATTGCCTTGGTCGATCTACGATCGGAGGGAAAATCTCGGCCAGGTAACCCATGCACCCGGGTGCGTGGTTCTTCTTTGCGGCGACCACCATCTTGGCCGGTGCATGGCGATTCCGTCACCCTTATCGACTTGGTAGTCCGCACCGACAGTCCCTCCTAGCCCCCTGGTTTCTCCATTTGAGACCTGCATTTGGGACTTTTTTCCTCTTTTCTCTTCGACAGGCTATGAAACCCTACATTTATGTAGATTTCGTGGCCTACCTAATGCTACAGGGATTGTTCTCTATTTTTCCCGAGCCTCAGCACCATCCACAGGCTTCTCTCACCTTCGTAGTTGCATTTTTTGCCCTCGTATTTGGTCTCCTTGCTGATTTTGTCGATTTTTTCCCGCTATGGCTAACAAAGCTTTGGGCTTTTCTTCGTTTATGTATGGAACTCCCATGATAACTGTCAATCGACTTAAGGGAAGTGATAACTATCAGTCTTGGGCCAATTTTGTTACATTATGGTTTACTAGAAATGGTGTTAAAGACCATTTGACATATATAGATAAACGTCCTCAGTGGCGGAAATTCTGCTACATTGTGTTTATAGTGTTGATGATATGAATAAGCTGCTCGATGGGCGGAAAGCGGGGCTGCTTTGCTGCGTAATATTCTCCGGTGATCCATAGAGGCACAAACACTTGGCCGACCTTGGGGATTATCGGGGCGTGCCGACCTCTTGGACCCTGGCGGTATATACGATGATTGTTCGATGCCTACTGCAGGTGTCATCTCCCTTGTTTATAGTCTGGAGCAACCTCGCATAGAATTATCTTCCTTTGTTGGGTGAATGTCTGAATTGAAAAATTAACTCTTATACATCTGCACAATACGCCCAATGCAGCCTACTTTTCGACATTGATAAAATCTTTATGATCTTTACTTTTATTAAATTTGACATAGAGTTTGACAACATTTGGGAATAGATCCTCACTGGCTCCTCCATCCGGGATGACATTTTGCTGGTTACCAGCATTCATCCGCTACGACTGATCTCGGCACTCACGAGGTTTCCATGGGCGCCGGTGATGCTTGCTCCATCTCACCCTTGCGGTGATTCTCGGAGTATTCATGGTGGCCAGGCGAGGGCCCGACAACCTTATTGTACTTCGCATGTCCGATCGGGTCACCATCGGGGTAGGTGTTATCGGTCCACATAGCCCGACTCGCATTGCTCGTGCAGCCCGGTCGACGCCTCCACCTCCCGATTAGGTTAACCTCGCCTCCGTTTCGGGGCGACTCTTTTTGGTGAATATGAGGAGTTTCTTCGCCTCACTCATGTGGTGGCCTCCATTACTTATGTTGCCAGGAGCCGTGTGTCTGCGCCTATCTTACACACTCTCTTGGTCCATGAATTCTCGATTCCGATGCATTTGATCATCTTCCCGGTAATAAGGATTTCTTCTCTTCCCTTATTATCACTTCACCCTTACCTATGATTACTTTGGCTAATGGGACTCAAACCATGGCCCAAGGAATCGGGTCTGCATGTCCCCTCCTATCTTTACCTCTTACTTTTGTTCTCTGTGTCCTTAATTCTTTGTTCTCTGTGTCCTTAATTCTCCATTTAATCTTATCTCCATCAGCGAATTAATCCATGACCTTAATTGTTTGATTACCTTTTCTCACTCTTTTGTCGCCTTGTAGGATTGGACTAAGCGCAAGAATCGTCGCTTAGTTGAGACAACTTGCACTCTTCTCCTCCAACATACAGTTCCTCAACGTTTTTAGGGGGATGTTATCTTAACTGCTTGCTATTTGATCAATCACATGCCCTCTTTTGTATTGGGTGATCAGGTTCCTCATTCTGCTTCTGCACTCAACCCCGTTTTTTGTCTCCCCTTCGTGTGTTTTGGATGCACTTGTTTTGTCCACATACTTACTCACAGCCACGAGGCCCCCATTTTGTGCTAAGGCAGCGAGTGCATGTCTTCTTGGTTGTCCACGCCTTGTGGCGAGTTCACAGATTCTTACTCTCGATACATCGATACTTAGTTTCCTCGATGTCACCTTTTGAGGAGCATTCTTCTATCTTCTCTACCCTACTTAGCCTTAGTCAGGGGAGTCTTATCTCTGCACTCTCATCTTTCCGTTTAGGCCTTATCATGCGAGTCCCCCGACTACTCCACCTCGGCCAGATTACAGGAGTTTATACTGGTACGTTAGGTGTATGACATCGGGCTTCCAGGATGACTCATCTCATGGCGCCATCCTCCTGACATTGGTCTTCTTGTCTCTCAGCGATCCTCCATCCGTTCAGAGAGGGATTTTCGTTCCTCTTGTAATCCACATCCCCATTTATGCTCTGTCTTATCCTTCGTTTATCTTTACACCATATTCTACTTTTATTTCCATCTTGTCTTACATTTCTCTTTCCCAACATTATACGTAGAGGGCCACTCTCATTAGGGTGGAAATAGGCAATAGTTAAAAAAATGGTACACTTTGCATTCTGCGGCACATATGGGACTGAAGATACATACTTCTTGTGATCCCTTGTTGTTGATTGTAGATTGGAGTTTTATACTATTAAGATTGTTGGATATGACGAGGTGGATCGTCTTAAAGAGGCTCACCGTTTGGTTGCCAGCGGAAGTATCGCTGGATATATGGCTGGGTGCATTACACTTTCTCTACTTGTTGTCAGATGACTTTTTGTTAGATCTTGCTTTTATCCCATGGTTGTTATGAGCTCTTGGTCCTGTATCGGTTGGACATCGAATGCATTTCTCCATAGCGACCTTCTTGAGGAGGCCATGTAGTAGACGACCATTTGGATTTGTTGCTCGAGGGATGCGGTTTTGGTATGCGGGCTCGTTGTTCCTTATGGCTAAGCAACGATCCCTCGAGCTTGGTTTGGTAAAGCTTTAGCTATATTGGTACAGGAGTTCGATATGTCTCGGAGTACATAAAACCACTTTGTCTTCTATCATCATGATTAGGACAATGCATGTTGATTGGCCCATGTGGGCGATAATGTGTTGGCAGCATGGGTGATGAGGATAGTGATGGGCAGAATTCTCTTGACCACTGGTCGAATGACTTGGGAAACTCAGTACTTTATGGGGATTGAGATAGCTTCGGTGTAATTTCTAGTGTGGTTATGCCTGGGAGGAATTATGTCGCCGATATGTGGAGGGAAATTGGTATCTTTGGGCGCCACAGGATTTGTAGACACTTTTATGGATCAGAATGTTGGCTTGTACTGGACGGGGGCCTCTATGGGATCGAGGAGATATCGGCCGACTAATTGGGAGAGGAAGCTAAATCACCTCGCCATTCGGCGAACATTTCCTTTCCTTTGAGTGTAGTTAATGAGTTCTTGCAGGTCACCCGTGTATTAGTCAACGAGATCTTTGGCGATCACGGTATCCTCGGGTTATATCGAAGGAACATCGGGCGAGGGGGTGTTATATGAAAACAGGTCATGTTGTTGGATATTGTGATCTGGTGGTCGACTCGCATTTGAACGGTGCTGACTTGAGATATTATGTATTTATTGGAGCAACTTAATATCCGGAAAGAAGCCGAGGATGTAGTGGCTCGTCGGTGTTGAAGGCCAGTGCCGAGCTATATGACTTTGGTAACTAGTGAGCGGATGGGCCGAGCAACTTTTTGAGAGCTGAATTTGGGAAGGATGGCGAATGGCGGCAGTGTGTGATATGCAGACGGCGCTGGCATTCAACCGTCCGGGTCTTTCGTGAGGCCGAAATATATTGAAGTGGTATTCTACTTGTTTGAGAGAAATTGCGCTTAGGATAAATGACTACTAGTTTTTGTTAGCTCGGTGACAGTACTTGAACATTTTCACTAAGTCTCTGGGGTCCAAGTTAGATTCCACCCCACCTTCATTTGTAATAAGCTTGGTGCATATAACTACTCCTTATGACTTGAAGTGTTGAGGAATCAGCAGGGATATTCTTAGAATATCCTCTCATTCATTCCCTTCCTTTCTTATGCAATATTTTCCTTCGCTTTTGTCTTGATTTGTTTAAGCACAATATCTTCCTTATGTATATAAGTAGGTAGGACCTATACTGTTCAATTCATCCAATCAATAAGAAAAACATCATTTTCTTATATTTCTTCATTGTTATGAACTTATGATCGCCTTCCTCTTCTCTTTAAAACTTAGCTCTACGTCGATGGATTAGGTTTATCAAGGATCAGGAGAAAATGTCACATATGTTTCTAGTGGTACGGATGTGAGATTAGCATTGAGGGTGAGTTTCTTTAAGAGTGAAGCTTGAAAATGATTATAATATTTGGGTATCGAGGATCTCTTTCTTTGTATGGGGACTCTGTGGATTTATTTGTTGGGATCTTTGTTGGTAGTGCCCTTGGCATATTGGAGGGAAAATGGTATGTGGATATATTGGAGGATCTTTTGGCAGCTATGTCTCGAGAAAGGAAGTATGTCTTGGATATATTGGAGCGGTATCTTCAGGCGTAAATACGTAAACACTCTGTGGATCGAGATACGACTTGTCTTGGACGGGGGCCTGCATGAAATTTAGGAGATATCGACGACCCCTAGTGGGAGAAGACAAAGCTACCTCCTTAATCACTTGTGGGACATTTTTCGCTCTGTGAGTGCGAAAGTTAGTAGGAAGTTCATCTACACGATCGTGCGCCATGTGATGATCATCGAGATGCATTGATCGTATCCTCGTTATATCGAGACATCGAGTACAGAGGTGTTTTATGAAAACAGAGGTCACACTCAGATTGTTGGATATTGGGATCTGGCCCCAGGCGAGACTCACTTGCGACGGCAGCTCGACTTTAGGATATTAGGTATTTATTGGAGGCTAAGCAATATCAGGGAAGAAAGTAGAAACAAGATGTAGTGGTAGATCTGAGTCTTGAAGTACGGTATCGGTATGGCTTTGGTAGCAGCCAGACAGATGGTTTAAACGAGTTTCTTCGGGGCTAAAGATTTTACGGGAAGGATGGTGAATAGCGTTTGTGTGGCGATAGCCGGCGGCCACACACGTCTGCTTCCAACCCTAGTCTTTCATGAGAGGACTGAACATATTGGGGAGTGGTGTTACTTCATTGAAAGAAGATTGCACTTTGGGATGTATTCTTCAGTTTTGTCTGACTTCAGTGGCCGTATGGAACATTTTTCACTAGAATCCCTCTTTGGTCAGTTCGAGTTCATTTGTAACAAGCTTGGTGCATATAACCTATATGCTCCAGCTTGAGGGGGAGTGTTGAGAATCATAGGATATTCTTAGAATATCCTCTCATTCATTCCCTTCCTTTCTTGTACAATATTTTTCCTTCCTTTTTGTACTTGATTTGTTTCCTTTTTTATGTCTTCCTTATGTATATAAGTAGGTAGGACGCTTTCAGCATTCAGAGATTTGCATCCAATCAATAAGAGAAAAACATCCATTTCTTATATTTCTTCCTTTATTTATGAACTAATGATTGCCTTTACTCTCTTCTCTTTAAAACTTAGCTCACGTCGATGGATTAAGGTTTATCAAGGATCGGGAGAAAATGTCACATGTTTTCCCATTGGTGGATGTGAGATTAACATTGTTTGAGTTCCTAGCCCCACAGTGCCCAGGCTTGAAAGTGATTATAATACATGTATCGAGGGATCTCTTCTTTTTCAGCCAAAGGGGACTTTGTTGATTTTATTTGTTTGGATCTTTTTTGGTGATTTGCCTTTGGCATATTGACCTACTAGTTGAGGCGAAGATTTTCTAGTGAATTTTTCCTTATATATTTGAGGATTGTCTAAGCTTGTTTCTTGATTGGCTGGAGTGAAAGAGATATAGATCCCTTATCCCATTGATGTCGTTGTTGATTTTTTTAAATATTTTTCGTTTTGATTTTGCTTTGCTTTTTCTTCACTTGTTTCTTCACTTTTTTATTCACTTTCTTCGCTTGTTATCACAACAATTTCCTAAATTACCTTTTGGTGGGTTTGGTAAAATTATGTTATTTGTGGTAATGTGATAAAATTCCTTTTATAGAAAAGTATGGGAAAATTGGAATTGGTTATGAGACTTTGGGAGTGATTTATATGATTAGAAGTGAGGTTTACATCCAAGAAATAACAACTTGGAGCTTTAATTACATAGGAAAGAGAAGATAAAAGAGTGAGAAAAATTATTTAATAAGCAAAGCGTAGAATTTTTTTCAAATGAGATAGTGTTTTCTATCTCGAGGCGATAGCCTCGTAATGATAAATCCTTTCTCTTAAATCAAACTACCTCGTCCTTTGTCGAATTTCCCCTCAAAATTAAAAGAACCCACTAAAACTTAAAGATTTGGGTTATTTACTATATTGGCGTGAACATTCACTCATATGATTCACAATATCAACACAATTTATACCAACGAAGTTTCTTAGTTCTTTCTTCAAGTGAAACTACGAATAATTAAGGCTACACAATCAAGGATACTTTTTCTTTCCCTTTCTTTTCTTTTAGAGAGCAGAGGCTTTCTTATCATTTGCATGGGTCCCGAGGGTGATTTAGGCACTCGACGTATCTTGATGCCGTGACTGCATGTTCGGTCACTTGGGTGCAAATGTTGGTAGCTGGTATCTCTAAGTGTTAGATTTGTTTAGTTCCAAATAACTTAGGATGTGGGGAGATGGCTAGATAATTCTTTCCCTTGCCCCCCTCAAAGGTCAACTAAGGTGTATGTGTAAGATTGGATATCTTGCTTGAAGCCTAGGTTACTTAAACTGAGATAATAATTTCATTTTTAATGTTGGATAAATCCACTTAGCAGCACATGTCTAATCAATTGGCATGTAGAAGCCGTCATTATACAATCTCTCATACATGGAAGTTGGTATGACATAGTCTCCAATTACAAAGCAAAAGTATTTCTCACTTCTTGGACAAGAAGGGATGGAAATATCAAGGTGAGGGTCATGTAAGAAACCATAGAGATTACGAGGGTGTGTTGGAATGTGGAAGGGAGTGAACATAGGTTTGTGACAATAATTCACTGGTCATTCATTGTAAGCTGACATATCAAGAAACTGAAGTCCTTTCTTCTCCTTTATTTGTATCATGTTTATCTTTCTCCATTCTTGTAAAAGAAGTGTTAGAATTTGAAGCTTTCAGGCCTCCTCTCCCCAAGGGTACTCTTCATGCTCTTTCAGGAGGCGCGATAGCCTTGTATCCTTTATTTTTCCTCTACTGAAACCAAAGTTATCTTGAAGTCCAAAGTTCTTTTGGCAATGAGAATGTTAGAAGTGTTAAATGACCAATTCTCCTAAAAGCTCAAGTTTGTAGGATTTGGGTTTAATATATGAATATCGTAGCGGCGCCCCTCCTCGTGTGCACATGGCCCCATGCTCGTGCACGTGGAGTCGGTAGTATGGACTTTCAAATAAACGTGGGGATTAAATTGCAAGGGAGGGGTTGAATCGAGGCCATTTATTAAAACCAGACTGATACCATGTTAAATGACCAACTCTTATGGACTTTCAAATAAACATGAGGATTAAATTGCAAGGAGAGGGTTCAAACCTAGGACCTTTTGCCAAACCAAGCTCTGATGCCATGTTAAATGACCAACTCTCCTAAAAGCTCAAGCTTGTAGGATTTGGGTTTAATATGAATATCATGCTTCAACAAAAAGCAATGAATTAATCTATAATAATAGAAATAAATTTCCTTTAGCAATGGTTATTTGTAGATTTGAGCTGTATTTGCCTAAAATCTGTCTGGCAGCATATCAGTCTAAAGTATGCTGTGAGGTTGTAGATCATAGGATGGATTGAAATGATCTTTAATCGCTGATATGTACAAAACTTTTAATTGTTTGGAAGACCCTGAATTACTTCATGAAAATTTCACTTGCTCATCATAATTTTCATGCATTTCAGCTTGGACAGGCTTTGAGCACCAGACCAGATTTGTTACCAGCTGTATATTGCCAAGAGCTGGCCAAGTTACAGGTATACTTACTTTTCTCAGTTCTTGATCTGCTTTACTGGATGCCGGTATATATGATTAAATTTTTTGGTTAGCAAATCTAAAGAGGACTTTTGGATACCCAGTTAAATATGATGTTCCCCCATCACTCTTGGACACATGTCAGTACTCCAAAAGGCATGTAGTTTTCTCACATGTACATGTGGCTTCCAAAAGTCAAATGTGCAGTGAACAGGTTGGGAGATGGCTATTACATTTTCATGAAGAAAAAGTCTGTAATTTAAGAAAAAAAAATTAAATTTATGATAGGAGTGGAGTAAGCTGTTGATAACATAAAATATATTTTATGCATTGGTTGTGTGAGGCTTCTTTCTCTAAGTTATATAGTAGCACACGAATTAAGATAAATAATGGAACTTATATAACAGACATACACAATGATCTGGTTGTGCATACGTGTATGTAGTTGTTATACTGCCATGTTCTCACCTTGCTTATGGCCTACATTTTCATTATTGTCCATGATGTGATGCATAGTTTGAAACTCACTTTTTATATTCAACATGTATTCCATTTTATCTAATTATTGTCATTGCCACACATGTGTGTGAGCATACACACACATACATTTTGTCATTCTGTCATATTCTCACCATGTTTATGTCCTATACTTATAGTATTAACCATTCTGCGATACATTTTTTTTTGGATTAGAAGCCATGCTGCGATACATGAACTCATTGTTAGTGGATTCATGCAATTCCATTTATTTTATCATTTTTCACTCTTTTCTACATTGCTCCCCCATTTCAACTTATGAGGCAGTTCCATGTGATTCCATTTTATTTTATCATTTTCACAGAACTTTTCTGTTTGTGCTAGGATCAAATACCCCCTTTTTCAACTTATGAGGCAGTTAAATCTATTGAATCCCAGTTAGGAGTTCCTGTTTCAGAAATATTTGCTGACATCAGCCCTGAGCCCATTGCTGCAGCATCCTTAGGACAAGTGTATAAAGGTTAGATTGAATGAGAGGATTATATACCTTTATTTGCATGTGCTAGTTTTCTTTTTGTCATCATATTTGAATATACAAAGGAGAATCCTGTGTAAGGAAAACTCAAGCTAAATGTCATGTTTTGTTGCTTCAAGTTTTGCAGCTCACCTGCATTCTGGGGAGCTAGTAGCTGTTAAAGTGCAAAGACCTGGTGTGTCAATCTTATTGACTCTTGATGCCTTGTTATTCAATATGATTGGAGGCCAATTAAAACGATTTGCCATGGCCCGCCGGGATCTGTTAGTGGCTGTTAATGAGGTGGTAAGCAACTGCATGCCTTTATGGATGGCTTCTGAGGAACAATATGACATTTGTTTTACCTGTTGAAATCTAATCTATGGCTAACTGTAAAAGTAAAGTTACTGCTTGAATTACACATCTTATATTTATTTTTGTTTGCTTTATGAGATTTACATTATTGCCTGTATTTTTATATCTTATAATCAGAAATGATAAAAAATTAGCTTATGTTATAAGCCTTTGTAACACATCTAAGTCATTCTGGTTGTAATTTCTCTGTTACATCTTTGTTAAAAAAAAATAAAGTTATGAGTACCTAAAGTTTCCAGTACACACATCAAGAGTCTAGAGGTTATAGGTCTGCCTAGTAAACTATATCTGCATGGACTTATTCTAAACCGAGTTTGCTTGGCACTGATCAAATTGTTTTCATCTTATCAAGTATTAAAAATTTTTGAACATGATAGAATAAAATTGTGTGCTATCAAGAGGAACCTTGAGACTAGAGAACAAAACTGTCAGTGAATTTGCCTGGCGAAAACCTTGGTTTTTCAACCAGTCATAAGAATGGCTACCATTATCTTTGAACGCCGCCTTATTGGTCATTGAAAGAAGCTTGAAATGAAGTTAAAACAAAACAAAATAACAGTGAATAGAGAGAAAGGTGGAAACCCATAAAATAACACTACAAAAGGCCTTTTCTTTTTTGTTTTTATAAGGGTTTTAATGGAAAATATCAAAGTCTCATGTTGGTCTTGATTTTTCTATCCAAAAACAAACAAAGCACCTTAAAAAACCTGAGATACCTTAACAAAAAAACCCTGAGATAGAAGAAAGATAAGCAAGATGTGAATAAAATCAAAGAATGGAGAAGATAAGTCTCATATCATGTTAAAGGTATCTTCTAGAACCACTAACCATATACAAGTTAGCGCTTTTTGAGCCCCTAAATAGTGCAACAACTAATGAAGAAGGAAAGCTTAACATGCACTGTGTAAGAAAGCAAAGCAAGATGGACTCAATACAAGTTTAGGATCCATAAGAATAATGAGAGTCTATAAGTGGCTAAAGACCTGTTTGGTTTCTATTTTTGAAAACTGTTTTTTGTTCTCAAAAATAAGGAGAACACGTTTGGTTCCCATTTTTTTTACTGTTTTGAAAAACTCAGAGAAAACAGAAAATACCAAACCAAAATAACAAGAACAATTTTCACAGAACATCAAAATGATGTTCTCCGTGTTTTCAAAAACTGTTCTCAAGAACAGTTTTCAAAAATAGAAACCAAACAGGCCCTAAGTGTCTACATAAATGGACACAGTCAGTTTACTTTAAAAAAAAATAATGAATGGACATCAGTGAAGCATGAGATTAAGACTTATGGGGTATATGGTGGTTCAATCCTTAATTTCAGCTCTGGATATACTCTTCTAGGCAGTTGGGGAATCCCTTATCTGTAGTTTATCTGACTGGAAGGAAATTATTTACAGCTCAGTAGGATTTTATTCAATTTAGATGTCTTGGCAACTCGTTTTTTCTATTTCCCTTCAATTCTCACTTGCACCCAGTAATTAAAGACCTGAGCATTGCTTGGATAGTTTATGTTTTGAGTTTAAATCTAACGGAATAAGCTATGTGGCTTAGCTCTCTCTCTCTCTCTGTAATTCTTTGGGAATCAATACTCAATATATTGGTAAAAATTCTTTGGCTGTGTCAGGGATGTGATGATTTGTGTCATGTTGTATTGTGTTCTCAAATTTTTGTTTCAGTTTAAGGTTTGGTATCTTGGTGATAGCAAGATCAAGACTGTGCCCTTCAAAGAGGGACTAATTTACGGTCAGAACATGGGCAGGTTGCATATTGATTATGGGATTCAGGAACCCTATTAGTCTCTAGCCTCCTCTTTAATTTACCATTTTCTCAAATTTCTAAGTCCATAATGATTGTTGAATTTCATTTATTCTCTATGCAGAAATTTATCCATACATTGCATATGTGAAAAAGGGATTCCTTTTAACCAGGTTAATGGAACCAAAGGAGATTAAACATATCAGTTAAATTTAAAATCTAGGCAGCTAGGTCTCGTTCGCAATACTGGGTCTGATGGTGGTTCAATAAAGGATAGGTGTTTGGAAAATTATCCAGAATTTTTTATTGCATGATTGAACGGATGTCTGGAAGATTATAGGTGCATCCTTTAGGACCTTTTTCCCATTTGTGCAGAATATCAAGGGATTTATGATGCATTACTTCCTTAGATGTAAGAGCTAGAGGCATTGTGTGTTCCACCTATCATGATATGTTTGCAGGCCCAATAATGTGCCTATCATTCTCTTTCCCCCATGCGGGAGTGCCACAACTCATGGCCTAATTGTTCCTTATTAATGCAGCCTTGCTAGATCCTTGATAGTTTCTCTTGGAAATGGATTTACATTAAATTTTAATCAGTGGTCAATATGTTCACAAAGTTAAAAGTAAGTGGTCATTGTTTTTACTTACTCCCATCCATCTTTCTCTCTCTCTCTCTTTTACTTCAATGTGTAGCTCCTAAAACATTATACTATCTTCAGTGAGAATTTCAATGCATGCTTATGGATATCTTTAGGTCTCCCTTGTATTGGCGGGTAAGACATATGTTTAAGAAATTGATTACACATCCTAGAGGACAATAAAATGCAGGCGCTTTGCTTCCCCTATGGTTCCCTACCAATGTAAGTTCTTTGACATCTGTAACCAAGGTAGTGTATTTTAAATTTACATAGTTTCAGGTATATGGAGCGTCTATCAAAAGTTTTACTCTATGGACGTCAGAAACTGAGGTTTATCTTCCTCAGTGAATCGTAATGTTATAGTTATGATTGTTCCAGAGAAAATGGTCTCTCAATTGCTGAGGCTTCTTGTTATCTATTGTCCTGGGCGCATACTGCACCAGATTCAGAACAACTGGAGTTCTAGACCAGAATACACTAGTGTCCCCTATATTTTACTGCTATAAACCCTCATATGATGGAGGGTTAAATCTTTGGTTACATTCTATTCAAGAGACTCATTGATTGAATAAAATCAGTTGTCAAATGAAATATATGGAATAGGATTAGGTTCCTTGGAATAGTTATTCGAAAATCCAGTGGCCCAAAGTCCCATTTATATGGTTTCCTGTTTGACCGAATGTCGATGCATGTGGTTTTGGTAGCAGTTTCGTTCATCATTTTTTCCTTGACGGGTGGGCCCCGTTGGATTCCTATACTGTCAGGTGGATGGCGGTGCACGCCGGGTGTGCAAATCTTGCCAATGTCAGGCAGCTGGATGGCGGGCAGATTGGCAGTCCCCTTGGCCCCACTGGTGTTAGGTGGTTTTCTGGTGGGGGCCTCTTGGTTCCTTGTTGCGTTGTGCGGCTAGTCAGTGTAGATGTAGGTGCTTCTCGGTCAAGTCAGTGTCAGGTGGCTAAATCTGCCTAACTGGCTTTATGCGCCATTTCCATTAGTGCTCTTAGGGCTATGATTGCCCATTGTCATGGAAATATCGCTGTGTCCACATTTCCCATCTATTAATGTTAGTAATGCTTTCTCAGGAATGGCTGTTGTTCTTGGGAAACGATTATTTGTTTCTGCTGGCAGGGAGAGTTTTTAGACTTCTTTTTTATCCCCATTCATGATGTGTTTGGTCCAAATGGTATGAGCTTTTAGGCCGATTTAGGCTAGCCCCGTCAGCTACTCATGGGGTATGCCCCATGGGCTTTCAGGGATGGGTTTTTGCCTGGCTTGTTTTCTTCTTGGGTTGGGGCTTGGGCCCAGAATAATTAGGCGGCCCCTTCAATCACATTTACTTCTTTTCGTGCCTTCTTAATTTGCATTTATTGCATCTTGGAGGTTGTTATAAACCTATCATAGATTGCCTTCTGAAGATAGTATCAAGTTTGTTGGTGCTGAATTGTATTGACTTCTCGTACATGTACCTCAGTCTAAATTGAAAGTAAGCCTGCCTAGGTTATTTCGGAAAATCATTTTTGCTATCATGTCTACATTTCAATAATTTGCTTGCAAGGGTGTTTTTACTTCAATCTAGGATAAAATCAGTGCATTACATGTCACATTATGGCTAATACTACTGGTGTACTCCAATATCTTAATGTTTTTTTTTAATAGGTAAAAGAAACATATATATTAAGAGAAGGGAAGCCTAAAGACCCTCACTGAAGTATACGGGATGTATACTGCAGGAGGCCAGAGGTCTGTACAAAAAAGGGCTAGAGACAAAAAACTTACCAGCCCACTAGACTAGCTAGAAAGTATAAAAAATGCATCTTACAAAAGAATAATTCACATCAGTTACCAAACTAGCCTAAGAGTAGAGGGACTTAAAAGAAATAAGACTTCACTCTATCACTAGAAAAGATGTCATCTTCAAACACTACTCTGTTCCTCTCCTTTCAATTTGCCCATATCAACCATAGGGGCATTGCACGCCCTAGTTTTGAATCCTTTTTCCTTAGAGGGAGATGTCATCCTTTTTCCTTTTCCAATATCTTAATGTTGCAGCTAGATATATCTAAAGATGTCTGCAGAAATTTTCCAAAATCTGATCATTCTGCACTTCTATAAGAATTGGGCTCAAAGCTTCATAATTGAAGTTATACTGCTGAAGATGTATATGGACATCCTGTTACAAGCTGATTTACTGCAGTTACTCAAATTTGAGTACTTTTTCAATTTATACACGGTCCATGCTTTGGCTTGACTACGCTCTTTCCCACAATATGTTGCTGAGTGAAAACGAAGGTCTGCTTTTTAGCAACATAGATTGTGACCAATTTATGTGAATCACAATCAAAATCAAGTCAGTTCCAACTTATTTTATGGTTATACTGTATTTGTATATTGTTATGTTCCCTAAGTGAATTATCTTGGCTTCATTTTATAGAAGTAAGTTGAACCACAGCTAAAGGGATTATTTTGGAAACAAGTCAATGATGACCCTCCATGGAGTCACCTATATAAGCCATAACTAAAGTTGCAAAAATAAGTGCTTGAATATTTGTTGTAAATAATCCAGGGAACATGACTTGGAGTACTTGGAGTAACTGAAGGTACTAAAAGAACATGCACAACTACTATTTCATCAGCTAATATATTACTGAAAGGTCAAAAACTAAGTGATATTGGTTTTGTAAGATCTTCTAGATGTTAATGGGCAAAAATATTGGAGTTACTTGAATGTATTTACCAATATTTGATTACTTAATGAATTACACAATCAATTAAACCTTGGTTTTCTGGTGGATTATATTTTTTTTGATAGGCTTTTTTATTCTTTTTTTTTTTTTCAAAAGTTTTCTGGTGGATTATATAAGTTATAAGAAAACCGTATTAGCCCCAGATAACATTTAAGCACTTGAGGATTTCATCTTTGAGGTCCTTTTCAGAATTGCTTTCTATTTTGTGATTTCCTTTTTGATCCTCGTTTTAGTACACCTTTGTTGTGTTGGTGTGAGATTCATCGTAAACATGTTAGTTCTAGAACACAAAGATAAAATAATTCATACATGACCGACCATGCTTATATCCATGGATGAGAAAAAATTAGTCTACCATACCATGAAGGATATTATAGAGCATAGTTTTAAAGGCGAAGCGCTGGGCATACCAGAGCCTTGGGAGCTAGCAAAGAGCGCACTTGTGGCACGAGCTTTTGTGTGAAGTGAAATGCCGCGACCTTAGATGCGCGACAATTTTATAAAAATATGATTCAAAGTATGAGATTATATTAATAAAAAAAAGGTGAAGATTCTAAAATTTCAATGAAAAATGTAGTGGAATTATTTAAATTTTAATATAAAATTAGAAATTTCGAGAATAAGAAGTATTTTTAAAATAGATCATAATCTATAAAAGAGGCGGGCCTCTTTAATAAGAGGCATGTCTTGGAAGGTGAGACATTATAACTAGGAGTGGTTATTGCCTTGAGCCTAGGCACACCTTTTTTTTTTTGATCGATAAAAAGCAAATTTATATAGATAGCAGAAAAGAGTACTGAAATCTGCGGTCGTAGACAAAGGGAACGAAAACTGCCAAACGACAAAGAAAACAAAAAACCGCAAAACTACCTACTCTGACCATGTAAAAAAAGTCTATAACGAATGTATATTATCCATTTATACAAATTAGCCCGAGTCCTGAGTGGATACAAAAAGAATTTACTTTAATTCTTTTTATTGATGGCGAGAGGGACGCTGTTCTCAAACATCGGCTTATTCCTTGCTGTGAGATTCGAAACGAGCAAGCGAGTACGCAAAACCCGGATTTTCTGCGCTTTTTACCTGGCGGCTCGCGCGAGCTGAAGAGTGTGAAGGACCGATTGCGGAAGACCCGACTAATCAGACGATTGTGAAAAGATCCCAACATTTAATTTGAATTTGCAATGGATCAGAACATGCCTTTTAAAACTATGTTATAGAGGATAAAAGATACATACTGCTTCTGCATTTCAGAACATCTCATGTTTCTCCACTCTTGTATATAGATCCTAAACCATGAGCTTTCTTGCTTAGCCCTGACACCTTTCATTTTCCTCGTTTCACTATCCACCTCGTGTTGTTTTTAGAAGTTCATGTCTATCTCATAACATTTTTCCCTCATGACCTAGAATGTCATATATCCACCTCAGGTAGGTTTTACAAGTCCATCTCCATTTCATAACATTTCCTGTTTTCAGAATTTATGAATGCGATAACGATAGCGATAGCGATAGCGTTAACTCCACATGTTATAAATGAAATATATTCATAAAATGAAATATAATATTACTATGATTTTTATAAGTATAAAGGGGAAGAGGGACTATAACATTACTATGATATATGAATATGTAAAAAATATTCTATATAATAGTCTTTCTGAGAAAAGAAAAAAAAAGAATATATATCGATTAGGAATTTGAGACTCCTTGAACAACAAAATTTAGATGAAGGAGTGGAATTGAGAATGTTCTTGTTAGAATGCTGATACAAAATTGTATCAAAAAAGAGATGGGCGACTCACTTTTGGAATTTGATTCAAGGTGGGCTATTGGAAAGTGTGTCAATTTCTAATTGATTTAAGTATTGTAAAGAATATTTGGCTTATTTATGTCATAATTGTTAGAGCACATGATATACATAATTCAACTTGGGCCTATTACATTGAAGCTTAATCTTTTAGGAAAATTGGTTGTCTGACATAGTAACATAGTATCAGAGTCTTGTTTGGTGGGAGGTAAAGTGATCAAACATCACTACATTATGTATTTTTTACCTAGTTTATTCAGCCCAGGTATAAGTCCAAAAGTGGAGACTATACGAAAAGGAGGGTGTTAGAGTACATGATAAGCAATACAAACCAAAGTTTTATGAGCTTAAGCTTCTTGAAAATTGGTGTCGAACCATAATTTTATTTTTGATAAGTAAAAACAGAGCAAAATTTATTAACAAAAAGGGAAAAAGAAATGGGTTTCCCATGGTATAAATGAAGGAAACCTAGCCTATACAAAATAAGAGAAGGGTTCTTGAAACCTACCAACCCACGACAACAATCTTAGAGAATTCACGAAATCACTTACAAAAGAATCCTCCCGAATCTAAAAACTAACCACTAAGAAAATGAGCTAATGAAGGAATGCTTTAGTTTGGGATAGGAGAATGGCGTATCTTCAGAGACTATACGATTTCTCTCCTTCCAAATTGCCCAAATGAGACAGAGGGGTGTTGCCATCCACAAATTTTATCTTTCCTTACGGGAGGCTTCGTCCGCTCGAAAGAGAAGGTCATAGCAGCGAAGGTAGACCAGAAACAAGCTTAGAACATAGATGTGGTCCTCCCAGTACTCGAGCGAGGGTGGTGAATCAAGAGAGATGGATTACGATTTTCCTCGGGTTTGCACCGCCTGAGGAGCATCTACTAATAGTTAGTTGGAAATCCCTCTTCTTGTGGTGCTCCGTAGTGAGGATTTTCTCCCGCCAAACTTCCCATGCAAAAAAAAAAAACTCACTTTTGAGAGCATCAAATTATCTCATAACA
Source organism: Tetrastigma voinierianum (assembly GCA_016808115.1). Taxonomy (NCBI): domain Eukaryota; kingdom Viridiplantae; phylum Streptophyta; class Magnoliopsida; order Vitales; family Vitaceae; genus Tetrastigma; species Tetrastigma voinierianum. The sequence continues at coordinate 139,024 of JAEQBH010008824.1, forward strand.
ATTTCCAAGAAATTTGTGCTTGCTCGAAACACCTTGAGAAAGAGTGACATTATCTAAGCAGTTAGCGGTGACCATTTGAACCCCCTTTCGCTGGCTTTGTCTTGTTCGTCTGTTGATTAATTCTTCCGGCGGTGTCTAACCATAATATTAGATTTAAAGCGAGGAAATTATTTGGCATGTCACATAAAATTTTTTGAGTCATGAGAAAAGGTTATGAGATGGAGATGTGTGTGTGGAGGTGTACATGGTGGATGGAAAAGATGAAGAATGGGGAGCATTGGTGAAGTGAATTGCATCATGATTTAGGATGTACATACAAGGAGTAGGGAAGCATTGATAAAAACAATATACAAGGAGTAGGGAAACATGGGATGTTTCGACAATACCACTGTTGTATTTGATTTTTTTTCCTTTATAATGTATTATATGGTATATAGAACGATTCTTTGTCATCCATGGATGTAGCCATGGTTGGTGGTAACATTTTTATCAATGTTGAGAGATTTGGCTTGACATTTTTATCAATGTTGGTCAAACAACATTTAAACCTTATGTATTGTTGTTTGGATTATTTTATCTTTGTGTTCTTAAATGAACATGTTTACTTTGACACATTCCCTTACGCAAGAATTGGTAGTAGTCCATTAAAGACTTAGCTTAATATTTTTGGAAGAATTGAAGAGAAAGAAGCACACATATGAAGGAATTTTTAGTGAAGGTGAAGTTGATTGTTTTTCTAGTTAAGCGACCAACTCTCTTAAAGCTTCAGCTTGTGGGATTTGGTTTAGTAGAATATGCTTTGCATGACACACTGCACTCCACGTGCGGCCACACGTACTTGCATGTGAAGGAGAGTCGAATAAAAACCAAATAGAGTCCTCCATGAACTTTCAAATCCAGAATGGATTCAAATAGCGGAGGAGGTGGGCTGACTTTGGGACTCAACTAGAACGACTGATGCAATGTTGACAGCCCAGGCTCTCCTAGAAGCTCGACTTATTAGATTTGGGTTTAATATGAATGCCACGCCTTGTTTCTAATTGAGGATTCAATATGAGGAATGTGTATAAGAAGAGATAACTATCGGGTGATAGTGTGAATGATGTGGGAGTGTTCCACTTCCTAATTGGTAAATATTCCCTTTTTTTTTTTCGTAATGGAAATCCCAGGACCTCTTTTTTTGGTAATGGGTGTGGAGGTTCGCGGTAGAAGATAACCCAACTTGGAAGGAGGTAATCAGGCTGAAATATTAGGTTGAGATATCATATTGAAGAAGGGGGTTGGTTCACAAGGGACCCAAAGGGCAACTTCGGTGTGGGTCTTTGGAAAGATACTAGTAGAGAAGCTAGAAAGCTAAAGCGGTGCTCTTTTGTTCTCGAAAATGGGGAGAAGAGTTAAATTTTGGGAAGACTCGGTGTGGAGAGGTACATTATTGTGAGTTGTTTCCTTCCTCATGCCTTGGCTAGGACTAAGGTGCGATGAGTGGGCGATGTTTGGGGATTCATTGATGGGATTGGTATGGAATCCGAGGTTCATGAGACCTTTTAGTGATTAGAACTTGATGTTGTTCAAAACTTCATTATTTTGATCAACGACAAAAACTAATCATTTGGAAAGGATAGTATACTCTTGAAGGGGATAAGGCGGCATGCTCTCGGTTAAAAATATTTTGGGCTTCTAGAAGGGGAAAATAGCAAGGGATAGTACCATTGAATGTATACTCTACCGGAACAATTGTGTGTGCCTCGAAGTGAGTTTCGTTGCTAGGAAGTTTGGTGGGGAAAGCCTCTAACCATGGAGCAACTCAGGATTTTCAAATGGTTGGTCGATTGCCCTTTATTGGAAATGCAAAGAAGATTTGGACACCTATTGCTTCATTGTCACGAGAGGTGTGGGGTTTGTGGGCAGCTCTTCTCTCCTTACGGTCTTCAATGGAGTGCATTTTTACTTGGTGAAGGACTGCTACAAGAAATTTGGACTGATTTCCTATCGAAAAGGAGGCTAAAGGTGTAGGCGGCGCCCCTTAGCCCTAATCACGGGCAATTTGAAAGGAAGAAACATGAAAGTGGTTTTTGAAGATGAGATTCTCCCCCAATATACTAAAAACCTCCTTTATTAGCACACTTTTTTCCTGGGCCGGGATTATTGCTAATATGGAGTGTTCTATAGTTAGAATTCTTTTGTGTATTCTCTAGGGGGCTTTGGCTTTGTTTTTTGAGGGTCGTGAGTATTTGTTTCACCCTTTCTTTTGTACGGGGTTTGTTGCTCCTCCATATGCTTGGGGGTTTCAAGAAGCTCTTCCTTTGTTTTTTGGTAATATATTGCTTAAGTTTACCTATAAAAAAATTTGTATAAAATATTTCTTATGTTCATTCATTGTTATAATATTGAATTTCAATAGAGTAAAGAAAGTTATTAAAAATACCTATAAATATTCTAGGTTACGAGGGGAAAGGTTATGAAATGGAGATAAACTTCTTAAGATTATACATAGTGGATGGAGATGTAAGGAAGAACGGGGGACAGGTGGCAGAACTTAGAATTTGTGTTTTTAGGATTGTAGATGCAAAGGAGTGAAACATGAGATGTTTGGAACCCTAATAGTATTGTATCTGGTTTTTTTGTCCTTTGTGATATACTCTGATCTCTATGTTATAATTGGCATGATTATCTTTTGTTCGTGGATGTATGCATAGTTAGTCAACAATTTTAAAACCTCACATAATTCTGTAGATTGTTTTTATCTTTATATTGTTGTTAAACTGGCTTATGTTTTGCTGCTTCAGTAGTCGTTAGATGTTTCAAGGAAAAAATTATTTTGGATTGTCATTAGAGTGATCTATTGGCCTTCTCAGTGCCATGATCCTTGTACTTTGTTTATCCTTTCTGATAATGTTGCAAATATAGCTCACTTGGGCGCCTCTTTGTATTGGAAGCTTTAGTGGTTGAAACTTAACCTATTGCTCCTTCTTTAGCAACAAATAATATGTAGGAGAACAAATTGAAGGAAAGGAAAGTTATCTTTTTGCTGGTTATTTGTTTGGGGCAGAGGGTACTCTGATGTTCAACAAGTTATTGCCCTGTAGAGTGCAGATACACTCTAGATTGAGAATGATGAAGGACTTGGATTGGCCCCCAGATGTTGGGTAGGACTTGAGAAATGAGGGGAAAAAAGGAAGAAAGGGGTCTAAGTTGGATGGTTGAATGAATGTGATGCCTAGAATTCTTGGATCTCCACTTCAAACAATTCAAATATCCATCAAGTTGGCTTAATTGAATACCTAGGGTGTCTAGTGGTAGAAAAGGTTAAGGCAAAGAAGGGAATGAGAAAATAATAGAGATTTTGGGTTTGGACTATGATCTGGAGCAGTGCAACGGAGTTCACCTCTAGGATGAAGCTGAAACTGAGTTTATTGGTGGTGCCAAAGATGATTAAACAACTTGGTGTCATCGAAGACCATTTTTTTCATAGCCTTCTTGTGGCTTTGAAAGAAAGTAACCCAGCCACATGTGTGGTGACATCAGTCCTTTATGAAAAAAGATGACAGTGTTTGGGGTTGATGTCTTGGATTGGTTCATTTAAGAAAGACAAGGTAGACATTTGAAATGTCGGCTTATGTAACTATGACATTGAAAATTGTCATCAAATAACGCACCTTCACCACATGGGTATTTATTTTCAATTCTGAATCTTGCTAGAACGTTGGATGCCCACCAAGGTGCAAGTCCTGTTAATTGTTTTGAGAGTCTAGGAAGTTAATGGTTAATCTTATAAATCTATATAAAGTAATCTGATCACAGAATTTCTTTACAAATGTTGGTTTTCCCTGATAGCCTCACTCACGTAAGTTGTAAAGCTTATTCCAGGGGTCCACTTTATTATTAGGAAGCTGCTTTCATTACTCCATGACTATTCTTCTACTAATTTCTTGTAATCCTTTGTCTATGTTTAAAAAATGTGTGACTCTTTGGACTAAGCAGGTCCCCAATCTCAAAGTTCTTTGAGGAAGAACCATGTTTCTAAGTTTATGCCTTGAGGTTAGTAGAAAACTAAGAGGAGAAGGAGTTGGAGGGAATGAATTCCCTTTATATTTTCCATTAAGAAGTCTACATACATATATATCTGAAGGTTAAGGTATACATTAGGTGGATGATCACACTCTTCTAAATAGTTTCAACTCTATAAGTAAAGTATCCTAATAGATACAAACCCCGATATGTTCACGTATGATACATGCGCCAGCAAATATGTAGCGTATGATATGCATAGCACTCCCCCTCGAGATTGAGGGATAGATGCTAATCATACTTGACTTATTTTGCCGTGGCTAAGCCTTTGTGAAGATATCACCTAATTGTTCTTGGTCTTCGTGTATCCTGGCAGAATCGGCCGGGTTGTATTTTACCCGAATGAAATGACAATCTATCTTTATGTGTTTAGTTTGTTCATGGAAAACATGATTAGAGGCAATATGAAGGGTAGCCTGGTTGTCACGCCAGAGCTTTGTTGGGATTGAGGTTTTAATACCGACTTTCGCCAAAAGTTGATGGAGCCACATAATCTATGCGATTGTGCCAGGCCAAATTTTATCACTTAGATTTTGCACTAGATCGACAATGTTTGTGTTTAACTGCTTTTAAAGCGAGCGGGTCGCCATTGACACGGTAACTTGAAGTGGACATACGTCTTTCATAGATCCTTGATTGCATTAGATGAAACACTCCAGTCTATTATGACCATGATTCTTGTATAAGAATGTGCCCATATTCAGGGCTCCTTCGAGTAACATAGAATATATTCTCTGGTATGATGATGACATGGAGAAAGGCGTGTAGTGATTTACAATGCAGTATGCGATATCGGGACGTGTTCTTGTAGGGTAGTCAGCTTTAAATGCAGAACTACATCTGCCCGAGTCTTCAAAACAGTTGCCTTCTCTAGTAAGATGTAGGCTTTATCATATGGAGCGGCATGGCTTCTTTTTAATTCTGTTGATTGATAGATCAGGCACATATATATTTCCTTTTTGAGATAGAGATTCGTTTGCTCCTCATAACTTGACTCCCAAGTCTTTTCGTATTCATAGATCCTTTTTGTGTAAAGTGGCCATGAAGAAAGGACTTGAGTGATATACTTACCCATATCACATTTCAAATGCCGATAATATCATCCAACATACGCAAACTATGGGTGTGGCATGCGGGATTTACGTAAAGGCGAATGATGATTTCGGCTATACGCGCCAATTGCCAATAAACGTTGAATTTTTTGCCAAACCATGCGAACTATGTTTTAAACCATATAATGATTTTCGAGGCGACGACTCTACGATCTCCCACGAGCAACAAACCCAGGGAGGTTGCTTCATATAAGCACCAACCTGCAGAGTCCCAGTGAAGGAACATTTTTAATATCAGGTTGGTGGAGGTCTGCCATGAAGTGGGTACAAGCCCCAGAGATTATAAATAATTTGAATAGAAGTCGACTTGGCAATCGGGGAGAAAGTATAGAATAATCCGCTACATGGAGTGGGCATGTTTCCCTTTAGTAACAGCCGGCGCTGATCGACGGTGATCCGCCGGGGTTAGCCTCACGTAAACACCGCCGGCGATGGCAGGCTTTCCCGGTGGGTAAGCGTACGATCCGTACCATTGGTCGAGGCATCCATCACCATACATTATGGCATGAAACGACCATGGTGGCGACTAGGGAAGCGAAACCTTGTTAAGCGGTGAAATAGAGTCGGATGCGATAAAGGAAAAAGAATGGGTTGTGAGAATGGTTATAAGAGTAAAATATGAGGAAATTGGGCGAGTACAACGACGTTTACCTTTATGAGAGCAATAGGCGTGAAATCATCAGGCGGATCGTGTTTAGACGGTGGTGGAGGCTTAAGGCAGAGGTGTTAGGCGTTGAGCATGGGCTGAGTGATAGGAGGCTTTGTGAAGGAACACGCCGGGGAGTTGGCTAGGCGAGAGTATAAGCGAGCAGTCATCACCTCCCCACGACTAATTGTAGACGGGTCTTGAGAAAAGAAGTATTCTCTCAGAAGGGTGATCGTTAGAAAGTGGGTACTAACGAGGGGAGCCAGGACGATAGCACGCATATTAACTAGTTTGAACTCGAGGAGTAGCTAAGGAAGATAAACCCCGATGACTTGGGATGAGTTTAGACACATGCGGATGAACATCACGAAGACCAAAAACAAGTACACGAAAATACCGAGGCTCGATTGGAAACAAGATTTATGGGGAAGAGGGTTTGAAATGCAGATGTGGTCGAGACCAAGGAGATATTGATTAATCAAAACAAAGTTATTAGAGCTTGACATCGGCCCGAAATGCTTTGGCATGTGCATTTGAAACGATAAGTCATTTGTTTTTCAAGAGAAGATGTCATTTTTTCTTTTAGCAACTGTATTTTGAGGGTATCAACCGCAGATGTTTGTTGAAGGATGCAATTACGAAGCATGAATGGCGAAATTGTTACGGATAGATATTCTTTAGCATTATCATGCACCACGATTTTTGAACATAAACATGAGCGAGTGTGAAATTATGCAGCCTGAGGCATGAAACGTGAGAAAATAACTTTGAACGGTTTTTCATTAATACGCAACGCGAGTTGTTCACGAATAATGTTGATAAAACGTAACAAAATATCGGAAACCCTAGTTGAGGACACAATGGACACGGACAGCACATCGAATGGACCTAATTGAAAGGGAGTGGCTTCGGTTGGCCAGCTCACAGGACTGAATGCCACATGATGAAATAGCTTATTGACCTGGCTTCACGCGGTCACGTGAGGGATAGAGTACAGGCGGGATATGGCTTCTTGACGAGGAGAGAAGGATGACCCGGCCGACGGTGGCAGAAGGATGTAAGAGACTTTGGCACCTCTTCATCGACAAAGCGACATACTGTTTTGACACTCTGTTTCAGGATGTGGAACCCTGGACTCGTGTCCTACCCGATGTCCGACTTACGTCGAGATCTTGAATCAAGCAGCGATCGGAAAGATGAGATCTTGATTAAATTGTCACGAGTGAATTTACTCACGAATTAAATTAAAAGAATTTTGGTAAACTTAGAAAAGGAAATTAGTAATTACGGGGAGTAGGATGAATTGTGCCAGCTAGTTGTGAATGTTGACTCATACGCAAGGGTAATAGTAAGTAGAAGGGTGTGGTGACTTGATAAATAAATTGATTACATCATCATGTGGTTTGTGGCTCATGAGTCGATGACCCGTTTGGAGGAAGAAGAGGAAATAAGGCGTGTTAGGTTTACTTGACCCGAAATGACATGACGTCTTAGGGTAAGAGCGCTCTTCAATGATTCATGAGCACACGAAACCTTTTGATACCACGATACCATGACGTCTACCGATCTTGGGCGTAGATACGGCGGATTACGACGATAGCCGGCCTGCAAACTCCACACGAGGGTGTCTTGTCGCTTTCGTAAAGTAAAATCTAACTTTGAAACGAGGTTTTACGTGATCAGAAAAATACTAGAAAGAGGATTCTTGCACGAAAAGGACCATTATTCACGGAAAGCTCCGCACGAATGGAATTTGGCCTACGAGCACCGAAACACCAGTTGATGCCTTTGAATCACAAGCGGAGTCATTGAAAAAATCAAGAGAAACCCTAGGAACAAATTGGCCGTGAACCGCAAAGCACGAAAGTAGCGGATCAAGTACGAATAGGAAACGGTGGGTAGAAGACACATTGACGGCCGTGACCTAGGTGGAGGAGGTGCATCGCGGAGAAACCCTGTAGTAGCGTAGGAACCAAGGAAGGAGATGATACAGATGGAATTTTATTGTGTGGATCACGCATGCACTTTCAACCTTGTTTGGACTTAGTAGTAGCACTATTGGGAGTGAGACTACCTGCCTTTGCGATGCCTCCCTCCCTTAAGTAGATTGTTTTAAAAGAAATCACCTACAAGCTCCTCTGCCATGAACTAGAGATCCTCCAATTTCTTCAAAAAATTCCAAATCCGAGCCCTAGGCTCTAATACAATGTGGAAACTAAGAGGAGAAGAGTTGGAGGAATGAATTCCTTATATTTTCCATTGAGTCATCATGCATATATATACAAGAACGTTAGACTATACATTAGGTAAGATGATCTACTCTTCCTAAATGGTTGCAACCCTATAAGTAAAAAGTATCCCTAATAAGATTTCTGGAAATTAATATGTTAGCATTATGATACATACTATAACAAATATGTTAACGTATGATACATACTATAGCAAGGATCACCCCATGAAAGGATGAAAGGTTGCATAGTACTTGATCAATTGCATGAAATGTTTCAATTTAGGGAGTTACAGAGTTATTAAACGAAGGTAGAAGACCTTTTATGCAAAAGGTACTTTGGCTATCAAAGTTGTTATAGACCGGTAAAGAACAACGTCTCATACTTGTGTTTCATCATTTAGTAAGTGCCTTTTCATCTTTTCTGGGTATGCTAGCTGGGAAAATTAGTTACCCTTTTTCTTTTTTTAGTTGCAAGTGTGTCATTTCATGTGTTAATATTATCAGCTCGTGTTGAATTCAGTTGAAGTATAAAAATTCTGGAATTTAGCACTAGTGGGACAAGCGATGAGTTATTCTTTAGGTGCAAGTGAGTCATTTCATGTTTTAATATTATCAACTCATGTAAATTTAGCTGAATCATAAAAATTTATGTTGATAAATATGATGTCAGTCAGGGCTGAAAAGAGTCTGAAAGGTACTGGTGATTCTTTTGAGCACAAGAAAGTTAACCATATTAAAGTTCCAAAAATATACTGGAACCTTACCCGCAAGTCTGTGCTGACGATGGAGTGGATAGATGGAATTAAGCTTACTGATGAAGCTGGCATGGAGAAAGCCTGTTTAAACAGAAAGGAACTAATTGACCAGGTATTGGAAAGAATCTATGCATCAGCAGTTCATGATGATCTATTTTCTTAATTCTATAAAAACAATAGTCTGACCTATCTTTTAATAATTTTATGGACCTTACTTTTGGTTTTGATCTATTAAAGGTATTCTGAATTTTACCAGGGATTATACTGCTCCTTAAGGCAGTTACTTGAGGCAGGATTTTTCCATGCTGATCCTCATCCAGGAAACCTTGTCGCTACTGCTGATGGATCTCTGGCATATTTTGACTTTGGAATGATGGGGGATATTCCACGCCATTATCGTGTAGGACTTATACAAATGGTAAGTCATTTATGAAGGAAACAACTCCAAATTCTATTATGATTTAGGTATTCTCTTTTAGTTTGGATGAAACTTCTTAACTTTGTTCAGCATCTTGCTAGTGTTAGAACTGCTCTTTTAATTCATGTGAATGCTTTGTCCATGTACATTTTAGAATGTTTTTCTTATAGGATGAGAGATCTGTTCTAAAAAATTCCACCCATATTTTATGTCAATATCATCCAGCATACACTATGTGGATACTACTATCAAATCTATCAGATATTGGCTGAATAAAGGTGCTAAGGTCACCTTTTCTCTCTCAAATAAGTGGTTACTACCATGTGCTCCATACTTCAATAAGAAAGAATGCATGGATCAAGATCTATGTTTTGGTTTGATTTTTTGTTCTTTGAGTAAAAATCATGTTGATTTTCCTCCCTTGAACATTGAGAAAACAGTACTTATAAGTGTGTGTGTGTGTGTGTATAAATGGCACTAGCTGTACAATCAATCTAGTAAAGAAATGGCAAGCATCTTGTACAGTTCCCATTAATAATGGTTGAAGTGTATAACAGAACACTAAAGGTCAAGCATGCAAAAATACATGATAAATAAAACATAATGCTCTTGACAAAATGTAAACGCTACTAGTAAAAAATAATCACTAAATATTTAGAAGGAAGTGAGCCATAAAGCTGTTAGGAGATGCATCATTTTCTCAGCATATAGTTAGAAGTTCAAGCATGCAGAAACACAGGATCAGTAAAATATAGTGCTTTCAATGAACCCTAATGGTAAAAAAAGCACTAAATATTTAGAAGAAAGTGAGTTAGGAATGTATCTTTTTATTAGCATAGCACGGAGTTAAATAGATTGAGAATGCTAAAGGAAAGCACAAAAGGTATCTGAGTTACACAATGCTACCATTAGTTTTGGGGGCAAAATTATCATTACTTGTTTAAAACATTAAATTTGTTTGAGTTGTAACCATATAGTGAAATTATACAATGAACTAATCAACTTAAAGAAAGAAAGATATTCTTTATTTGTTGAGACATTAAATTGAGTTGTAATTATGTATTAATTATACAATGAACTAATCAACTTGAGAAGAAAGATGTGTTTAAAAAGTTCCTAGCTTAACATATTCTATAATTGGGTGGAAAAATAATCTTTCTTTGTTCAGCTTATTCTTTGTATAGATAGTTTATTGATGGATTTGAGAGATTTTATTAATTTGCTTTTTATATCCATTAGGTTTTTATTTTAAATTTAATTTTTAAACTAAGAGATGCTTTTGATACTCAAGATCATGGATCGCATCTGGTAAAATTTGCATTGTGTTTGTCATCCTTTCATAAAATTTCAATCTACCTATAGAACAAATCAGGGATTTTGGTTTTTACTACCATGGGAGTTAAAATGAAAGTGAAAGTTCTCTTTCAAAACTTACTGTTTACACAGAATTGGGTTTAGCTCATCAGATCCCTTACCCTTGTTTTTGTTGTCTTTAATTCTTAGGGGGCATTTTTTTTTTTACTTATTGCTGAATGGAATTTTGTTGGTATGTAATCGGGGAGAGATAATTGAAGGAAGAATTGTATTTTTCCATTGATCCTGAAACAACTATTCGATATCTGAATCCTAAGCGAATAGGAAAAATATGAGTTTCCTAACTCTACACATGAATACATGTTTCATTTTCCCAACTAGTTTCTAATTCTACAATACTATAACACTCCCTCTCAAGTTGGAACATAGATGTTGATCATGCCCAACTTGTTATAAAGATAATTGACTCAATTCCCACTCAAAGGTTTTGTGAAAATATCTCCTAATTGCTCTCTAGTCTTTACATATCCTGTATAGATCAACCCCAATTGAATCTTCTCACGGACAAAATGACAATCTATCTCAATATGTTTGGTCCGTTCATAAAATACCGGGGTAGATGCTATATGCATAATGACTTAGTTATCACAGAAAGCTTCGTTGGTATTGAGATTTTGATGCCCACTTCCATCGATAGGATGACATATACACGCGATCTATTATCTTGTCGCCATAGCTCTATACTACGACTCTACACTAGATCGTGAGAACTGACATTTTGCTTTTACTTTCCATGAGAGATGCGGATTTCCTCGAGACATAATATCACGAGGTGGATCTCACATCTTCCTTAGATCTACCCTGTCTGCGTCGAAAAAGCGCCGATCTGCGTACTTCTTAAACAATATTCCATTGTCGGGAGCTTATTTGAATAGCATAGGATATGCTCTGATCGCCTAATGATTGGCTGTGGGGAGATGGCGTATCTTGATTCAAAACACTTCTTGAATAAACGATATCAGAGGCGAGTTGCGCCAAGATAATTGATTTCCTGACAGGTCTTACAGTATCTCTTAGGATCTTGAATAGTTTTCCTTCCTTAGTTGTACATTTTCGGAACCATAGGAGCTTGTATATGGTTTGGGCGTGATTTCGTTGTCTCGGATAACATGCTCCAATCACAGTATTTTCGTTGAGATAACATAATTCCCTGCTTACTTCTCATGACTTCAACACCTAAGAAATACTTCAACATTCCTAAATCCTTTGTGTGAGCGGTTGTGAAGAGGATTTGAGATAATATGCAACTGGAGTCGCTCTCGGTGATGACAATATCGATATATATACGCTACCCGATTACAGGATAAGACTAGAATTGGAGTTCTTATAGAGGAAACCAGTGGTCAGGCTGCTTTTTGCATGCGAATGTCTCAAGCGCATGGTAGTTGCAAGACCAAGTCTGGGGACTTTGTTCAAACCATACAAAG